>JAQFZY010000945.1:0-19748 GCA_034696285.1 Hypogastrura burkilli
AAGGCATTCAAGAACCTGCAGCGTCTAGCATCACAGTTCGCAGGTACTTTGTTTCTGTGACATGGCTTGCTAACATCGAACAATTTGTAGAGTTAAGTAATCGATTTATTTGCTAAAGAAAATATTTGTAGTAATTAGTTCCAAACGTAGAGCCCAGCCCGCTAAGCGGCGGAGCCGCGTGCGCAAGTATAAGACACGAGCCGAAGGCGAGGTCGTTACTTGTAACGTATAATCTGGTATACGAATAAGTGACTAAATGTTAGACACAAAAATTGAGAAAACACTTTTTGCAAGTTATTAGGACGGATCTTTTCAACAGTTCGGCTAGGTTAGATTTTGGCTGTGCGTAATAGCAATAAAATGCCCGAAATATTTTTAAAGTAAAATAATTATTTTTAACTTGGACTAGTTCACATTCACAGGTACAAGAAAAGTGGTTATCTGGAGCTTTTTATTATAGGTCCAACCTAAATATTATCGACAACTAAAAAAGTATATGTAATAATATTTTCAATTGTCATGGTTTATTTAGTTAAAATTTTGCAATTGTAAGAGTAATGTACATACATAGACTAGACGCTCGCACGCTCTAGGATATTTTTACTAGAGCGTGCCGGACCACTCAAACTTCGGATCACTACGCGTCATGTCACTGCGACCCGATAACAAATTGTATTTAGCAGATTTTGGCATGCTTTCATAGTTGTGCATACTTATAGCGGTTTTCGCATAATATATCATAATTTCTCTTTTTCCCAAAATATAATCACTTTTTTTATTTTTAAAAAAAATGTTGGAAGATTTTCAACAAATACAGGCAAAAAATTTGTGAACATTTTTCTTTGAAACCAAAATAGAAAGGTATTGTTTTCCCCACTAAATAACCATGTTTTTAGAACTTAAGCTGAGAATCAAGTTTGCGTGTACATTTGACCATATTTTTGTAAATATTTCAGCATATTTTGGCCTTGTATGTTACATATATCATGCGTATTTCGATTGTGTTTGTCGTGCATATATGCGCATATTTCGTCCTTTTTTTTGTACATATGCCCAGGTCTTTAGTAATGTAACACGAAATTACTAACCTGGTGGCGGGTTTTTACAAGACTTGCAGCATTCAGCATGGATAGTAGGATCCGAGCATTTGCCTTCTGAAGCCAATTGCGGGCAGTTGTTGATAATGTCATTACATGAGGGTTTCACTGTTTTACGTGACCATAGAAAAGGTAGTATAGAATACGGTTTGCTTAAATAGCTTATAGTTTAATATGATTAGCTTCTGCACCCAATTTATAAAATCTGAGGACATGTTACGAGATATGCATAAAAGAGTGTAAGTGGTTCTGTACATGCTCTAAATATAATTTCCTGTAAACTGTAAAAACGGAATGCAACAGGATTTGTTTAAGTTTTGAACGTATACACGGATCTACGAATAAGTCACTAAAGGTCAAAAACATTAAAATATTCATTATATTAAAAGCTGAAAATATTTTTTTCGAACTTGAACTATTTATATTAAAAGTACGAACAAAACATGTTTAGCTGCCGCTTTCTATTCTTAATTGTCATTGCATGTTTAGTTAACATTCTGCAATTTTAAGAGTGATTTAGCAAGAAATGACTAACCTGTTGGAGGATTTTTACATGACTTGCAGCATTCAGCATGTACAGTTGGATCTGTGCATTTCCCCTCTATCGCCAATTGCTCGCAGTTTGTGAGAATATCGTTGCACGAGGGTTTCACTATGGAACATAGAACAGAATATGTTCTATATAGTTGGGTTTACTTAAATAGCTGACAGTTAAATATAATTAACTTTTACACCAACTTCATAAAACCTGATACCATGTTACGAAATATACATAAAAGAGTGTAGCACATTTTGTACATGCTCTAAATATCATTCGCGCAAACTGCAAAAACGAAATGTATTAGGACTCGTGTAAATTTTGTATGTATATTTGGTTCTACAAATTAATAACTAAAGCTTAGACTCAAGAATAAAAAAACACGATTTTTTTCTCGAGATAGCTGTTACTGCGCTTGGTTATTAATTTGAATACAATGCCAAAAAACGCACTGTCTGTTTTTTTTTTTACGAATCCAAATAATTAATCTTAATTAGAAACAAAGAATTGGTCTGAAAGAATTTACTATTTTGACTCAAGTAGTAGTGGACATTCTGTGAGTGTAAGCGTAGTACGCACCAGACGAAGATAATACTAACCTGATGGTGGACTTTTACATGACTTGCAGCATTCAGCATGTACAGTAGGATCTGTGCATTTCCCCTCTAGCGCCAGTTGTTCGCAGTTTGTGAGAATGTCGTTGCAAGAGGGTTTCACTATTGAACACGATCATATAAATTAGAGTATTGAATACCGTTAGTTAAATAACTGAGAGCTAAATATAGTTAACTTCTGCGCCAACTTTATAAGATCTGAGTTGGGAATGGGTGAACAGAATTTATCAGGGTTTGTGTAAATTTTGAACGTATATTCGAAGGATAAATAACTAAATATTAGACTAAAAAATCGCGAATAATTTTTTTTTTTAATTTATTAACACGGATCTGTACAACATTTACGTTTAGTTTGGTTTAGCATGAACATACCCATAATATATGCATAAAAAGTGAAATTAGTATTTTCAAACTTGGACTATATCACAGGTACAAACAAAACTGGGTTATCTGGGGCTTTCTAACATAGATCGAAGAAAACTATTATCAACAAATAAGAAATTATCTGAAATAGTATTGTAAATTGTCATTGCATTTTGAGTTAACATTCTGCTATTTTTAGTGATTTAGCACGGAATTACTAACCTGGTGGTGGATTTTTACATGACTTGCAGCATTCAGCATGGATAGTAGGATCTGTGCATTTTCCTTCTATCGCCAATTGCTCGCAGTTTGTAACAATATCGTTGCAAGAGGGTTTAACTGTTAAACGAAAAGTAAAATGGAGTATAGTATAGCCTTAGTTAAATAACTAACAGCTAAATCTAATTTTCTTCAGAACACAATTTATAAAATATGCGAATGAGAATCGGCGTGTGAGTATAAGATTCTAATGTCTTTTGTAAATTTACTAAATGTTACAATTCTAACTGCAAAAATGGAATGTATCAGGAATGGGGTAAATTGTGAACATATATTCGGATCTACGAATAGTAACTAAAGGTCAAAAATACCAAAAACACTTTTCCGGCTTTCGTTGTATAAGATGGATCTCTGCAACATTCCCATTGAGTTAGATTTTGACTATTGGTAGTAGCATTAAAATACTCAATATATGAAAAGCTGCAAACTACAAAAATCCACAAAACAAAAATTAAATGTTAGACTTAATAGCAGAAAAACGCTTTTTTTTTATTAAAACGGATCTGTACAACATTTCGGTTAAGTAAGATTTTGGCTCTGTGTAATAGAATGAAAATAAGGAAAACATATTAAAAGTTTAAATTATACTTTTCAACCTTGGACTATATCACATGTTCCAAAATCCGGGTTATCTGGGACTTACTATTATAGATCTAAGCTAACTATTATCGACAACTAAGAAATTATCTGAAACAATATTTTCAATTTTGATTGAGTTTTAGTTAACATTCTGAGATTGTAAAAGTAATGTAACACGAAATAACTAACCTGCTGGTGGATTTTTACATGACTTGCAGCATTCAGCATGGATAGTAGGATCTGTGCATTTTCCCTCTATTGCCAATTGCTCGCAGTTTGTGAGAATATCGTTGCAAGAGGGTTTCACTATTGAGCAAGATCATATAAAATTTAGTAAAGATTAGGGTTTGCTTAAATAGGTAACAGTTAAATATGATTAACTTCCGCAACAACTATATAATATCTGAGAACATGTTACGATATATGCATAAAAGAGTGGTTCGTACATGATCTAAATATAATTTCTGCAAATTGCAAAAACCAAAGCCGTGTAAAAGAGTTCGCACCAGAACTATTGTTTTCACTTTTCGTTAAAAAAAAATCGCAAACGACCGATTCCTATAGATATTTTGACGCTGAACAACGTTTAAATGGACGCTTAGGTCATAGGTCGCTTCCTCGACCTTCTCCGTTCTCCTCCACACCATTACTCCTGGCACAGTAAGTAGGGTGAATCAGTATCTATTGGAAGATCAAAAGCGGAAATGGCTTTAAGCTCTAAGATATGACGCCTCTATTCCAAATAATAAGGTCTTTAAATCAAACAGTCCACTGCTGATAGTGTATTAAGTATCTATGTTGTAAAATTTCTTTGAACGAATTTAATGGGACGTTGCTTCCAATAAACAAATACAAGATCGAACAGGCAAATCCCATTTTTAGTATCGCTTATTCGAATCCGTACAGTAGTTCCAGAGGAGATAACAGACATACATTCATACTCAACCCACATACACACACACACCAACCATTTTATACATATACAGATAACTTTATATATGGGCTTCAACCGGTATTTGATCCTGTGTTTCCATTTGTGTTTCCATTAGTATTTACTACAGTGTTGCTACCAGGGTTTCCATCGGGGTTTCTACCGGTGCTTACTCCAGTGTTGCTCCCGGGGGTTTCACCAGTATTTACTCCAATGTTGCCATCGTGGTTGCCACTGGCGAAAACTCCAGTGTTTCCTCCTCCAACTTAAAGGTGAAAAATCAAGACTATGCTTACATTCTGTATACGAAGTTATACTATAAACTACTGTCTGGTTTAAATATAGCTCAATGACTTCAACAGCTAAATGAAAAATGAAAGTTCGATGCCATTTACACTTATAGATGGGGAAGTTTGTAAGTAAGCTTCTGAGAAAATTACATACAGTATTTGACAAACAATACCTTTGCAGATAATTTCAGTCACCTACCGTTCGGATTTTTGCATGATTTACAGCATTTGAAATTCATAAGGTTAGGATTTCTTTTACACTCTCCGTGTTCCGCCCATCCCTTGCAACTGGCGCTAAGATCTTGACATCCTTTGTTCTCCTTATCTGTGAAGTTTAAGTCCCGATTCGAGAGTTGAATTTCCGGCAATAGTTAGTGCGACAGTTTTAACATCATACATTGTATATAGTATTGATATATTTCTGAAATAACTTATACTTCTTGCCTTTCTCATTGGCACAAGTACGGCAACATTGCCCCTCCATCTCCTTGGAGTTTGCAATACAGTGGTGTCCCATTATTTCTTTGTCCGCCCATTCCTTGCAACCATGGCTAATGTCGCGGCAGCCCTCGGGTCCTGAAAGTATTAGTTTACAATAGAAGTAGAGCTTACAATCTGAATTGGATTTACTCCTTTATAAGACGAGTACCTAGTGCACCAGCACACGATCTGCAGCACTGCTGCATCCAGGCTGGCATTTGGAAGCATTCCCCAGTCAGGTACCAAGTATGACAACTCGCATGTGTATCTATGCAGTGCTTGTTTTCTATAGAACAACGATAATAAATAATCTCGTCGCCATAACTTTCATAAACATAAAATCAGCTTGCCAATATACCGCTCTTTATAATACTTCTAATTGTGTATTTCAATATTTACTATATTTCAATAAAAAAAAAGCAGCTATTCCGACGTCAAACCACAAGACAGTTGTCAGTTTCTAGGCATTTTAAGGCATACGCCCATGTTAAATACTTTAAGATATTATTTTGCAAATTATATGAAGTCATACTTTTGATTCATTCGCATAGGGTCAAAGGGATTTTCCATTCTTAATCGTTACTAAATTGGGCGATTGGTAACGCTGTCACCTAGATTATGTACTAACAGATAATAGGAAAGGTTAAAAATTACCCTTCCTGGTTCCTAGGATTTTTTCTAGTCATCACGAAGGTACTAGCACGTTACACGATCTAACGATACGGGGTAACTTGTCGGGTACCGTTCTGCGTGGTTACACGTCAATATGACTATTAAAGTTCGACTACTGCCAACTGGACTAAGTCAATTCGACCGGTAGACCCTTGAAGGCATTCAGGGATCCCTCACTCAAGCAGGTCACTCCCACTTCATTCTGCCGCCTTAGCCTACTCTTAACCCTGTGCACTTGAGACGCGCACATGTCATATTCAACAGTGGGTTACGTCACTGAAGAATAGACTACAGTTAAGTCTTTCTCTTCCAAGGCCGTATTTAGGATTGCATTTCGGGAGGAGCCCCAAAACTAATAAAGTTAATTCCGCCGGAGGAGGAGACAATCTTCGCTAAAACAAACTGCAAAAGTCACGTTTTTAAATAGTTTTTCCGTAAAATTCATGCAGAATACGTGAAAGAACCTTAAACTGGAAAAAATTTTCAAAAAAATATTTTCGAGCATTTCGGTAGGGGATGGGAAAGGGCCTGGTGGGCCCATGCCTAAATACGGCCTTGATCTCTTTCCGCTATAAGTACGACCCAACAGGCAATGAATCCCTAATAATTTGAGTTGTGTGCGCGTACCTGATTCTACTTCTGCAATCCGATTCATAAACACGTAAATTGGACTATAAGTCAATTGGGATTTATGTCATAAATACTATAAGTTTACGAACCAAGCCTAAATTAAAATCAATGTTCCCAGGAGAGCTTCCGAAAATTTCTAACTAAACCTAACTTAAAACAAATGTTTCCGGAAAGTGTCCGAACCTAACCTAATTTAAAATTAATGTTTACGAAATGATTCCGAACGTAAGCTAACTTAAAAAGAATGTGTTTGAAAAGTTTCCGGAAAGGGTCCGAACCAAACCTAACAAAAATCAGTGTTTCCGGAGTGTTTTTGAAGCGAACGTAACTTTAAATCAATGCTTCCGGAGATTTCGAACCATATCCTCTTATATAAGTTAGTTTTTCTATGTTTGTCTCACTGTATTTCTGGGTTGGTTTTAATCGTTCTGTATTTGAGCGGTAACGGGGAAGGGGGGTGGAGCTATGAATAGACCATGCAGGGAAAAAATTGCCATTGTTTATTAAACAATAATAAGAACGGGTCCTTCCGCTGCGGGTCTTCCGTCTCCCATATTAACTAGAGACTGACGTCTATATGGGGACTACGGTGTATTTGCCAATGTCGATGTGGGTCACTGGCATCGTTGAGCTTCCACAGTTATAGATTCAAGGAGGGATTGAGTACATAAGGGTACATCTAAACTTTATGACTACTTATGGGCTGAGACAGGCAGTTGTAATTTGAGCAACGGGCTTTATCGTTGCGAATGTTCAGTACGGTTTTTGTGATGATATTTATTCAAATTTAAAGCTGAAACTTTGGCGATAATACTGAATGCATCGGGGTCGGAACTTAAGAGTAATACGCTTAAGTTCAATCTAACGGGCTAAATTAATGATTGTACCCTATTGCAGTAATTTTAATTCTGAAGACGAATCTTAGTCAAATTGACAGATTAAGTTTAAACTTTCTAAGTGCTTTAGCGAGCGCTTGCGTGTAGCCCTACGTGTCACACGGAATGACGAATCACTACAGTGAAATGAATCACTACAGTCAAATGAATCACAACATTGAAATGAACCACATTCTTTTATTATTGTTTTTTAATTTCCCGTCAATTAGATGATTTCTACAGAAGTTTTGAAAAATTGGTATTGTGTGTATGAAATGTATATTTTAGTGTATATGAATTCGTTGCTAACTCGGGTACTGACCCGGGGCGGCCCTTCCGGGGCACCCCGGGGTACTATCGGTGGGGCGGAAAACTGTTTTGTCAAATTTATTCATGATCTTGCGGCCCATACGGTCATTTTTGATGTGTCACATGACCTAGTCTGGTCGGTTTGTTTCAGGGTGATGTAAGGTTGAGGCTCTATATAGCTTAGTATATTCCGGAGGACAGAGACCTGTGTCTTGCCTCCTATTCTGCATGGGTACTTCTGAATTGTATATTCTAGGATTAGAATATATGTACATGGCTTGAAGCCACTGATTAGTTCCTAGTATAAAAAATAGCGGAGAGTTGTTCCGCTCGCGCTAGCTCTTGTCTTCATTGACTTCGCGTCAGTTCCCGTGAGAGGATCATATATGGTATGGCTAGTGCTCGTGAGGAGCAGAGCGTTCCTGTGAGAGGTTTGCTGCGGCGTTGAGTGCCCGCCATAGTCTTCCCGTGTTGTGACTAAAGGTCTACGTTATTGTTTACTGCAATAAACAATATTCGGTTGTCATCTCACTCTGCGTGGCGTAATCACACCCCGATTCATTGTGTAGAGTTAGAGGTTCTGGTCCGTCAGGTTTAGCCTGGCGTTAGGTCCCCATTCACTTACAGTGACCACGTGATCCACAAAAGTCAAACTCCAAAATTCATTTCTAGCATATGACCCTGCATGGCTTGAGGCATCCAAATCCGTTGTTAACTCTAATTGACCCCGGTCTACCCTTGCGGGTCCGCCCGGGTTCGTGGGGCTACCCATAGGCCGAAAAACTGATTTGTCACCTGTATTCATGATCCCTAGGCCCGTACGGTCATTTTTATATCTCACATGATATTTTGCGGGCGACATGACCCCGGGTGACCTTCCGGGGGCGCCGGTGGATCACAGACGATTCCAATCATGGGTTAAACCATATATTTACATTCCCTATGCACTACTGGTCAATTTGATGTGTAACATGCCCTAGTCGAGTCGGATTGACCTCGATTGACCTTCCGGCGTCATCGGTGGGGGGTCATGGGGGGTCACCGGTGGGGTCAAATCACGTGTTGCATCCCATATTTGTGATCCCGAGCGGCAGAAAGAAATGTTGATGTGCTGCATGCATGCTTTAGTTTTTGAAGATTTTGTAAAATGTCGTTTTTAAACCAACTTTGACCCCCAGGAAGGGGTCAAGAAGTCATTTGCCAGGAACGGACATCGAGTTTTTAGAATCTACGCAAAAAGTTGAGTCTAGAACCGTTGAGACCATGGTCATACGTTGGTTTGTGCCAAAATAAACACTCCCTGTGTTATAGAGAAAGGGCATTTTGGACTAAACTTAATGGTATATTGTTAATTAAATAGTGCACTCCAATTTCCGACGCATTGGCATTTATGGGTACCTCTGACACTATACGTTTGTTACTGCTAAAATTGCGAACCACCAAAAATCACCAGAATTCTGGTGCTGGGCTACCAGTATAACTTGAAATCAATGTTTCAGGAAAGTCTCCGAAAGTTTTAGCAGCAAACTTAATATCAATGTTTCTGGAAAGTTTCTTAACCTAACCTAACTTAAAACCACAGTTTCCGGATAGTTTCCGAACCTAAAAGTCAACTTTTTTTTCGGGCGAATAATTTTCCCTAAAATTAGAAAACTTCTAAGCTATTAATCATCCGAATCCGCCCAGAAGTTCCAGAGAGATAGTGGACATACACAGATACATACATATATACATCATACAAACTCATCAGCGACTTTATGTATATAGCTTGACACTTACTACAAATACTGGACTCCTCATCGGAATTGTCATCGCATTCATTATATCCGTTGCACCTATTTAGCAAATATGCGTCAATTATTTTAATTTTTTTATGCAAATAGGCATTAAAATGTTTGGTTACAAGTCGATACGACTGGGGAAATTCGACTACAGACAACTGGACTAGGTCAATTGGACTACACGTCAATTCAACTATACGCCGATTGGACTATACGTCAATTCGACTATAAGTAAATTGGACTACACGTGAATTGGAGTGTATGTCAATTCGACTTGGGACGTTTCGACTAGGGACAACTTTATTACACACGTTATAACTGACCCCGGCTTTCGAAATCAATTTATTTTGCTAATTTATTATAACTCATTCCAATTGGTACACAAAGTTGTATTATATTGAATTATTAAGTTTTGCTAAATAGCTTTAAAGCACTGACACAATTATTTAATTGAAGCTTTGCTAATTAACTTCGAAACACCAATATCACAAATTGAAGTTTTGGTAAATAGGTTCGAAGCATTGGTGATTAGGTCCGAAACCTTGATAAATAGGTTCCAAGCATTGAAAATAATAATGTAAGTCTTGGTAAACAGGTTTGAAGTCTTGAGCAAGTAAATAAGTTTGCCCACTTGTATCAGTTGTATCCGTGCTTCGAAGCTATTTACCAAAGCTTCAATTAGTTGTATCAGTGCTTCTAACCTATTTACAAGCTTTCAGACCTAATACCAGTGCTTCAAACCTATTTACCAAGGCTACAATTTGTAATTTATAGTGTTTCGAAGCTATTTAGCAAAGCTTCATATAGTTTATCAGTGTTTCAAAGCTATTTAGCAAAGCTTAATAATTAAAAATATAGTACTTTGTGTACCAATTTGAATAAGTTTAAATAAATTAGTTGAATCGATTTCTAAAGCGAGGTCGCTACGAGTAATGAAGTCGTCCCTTGTCGAAACGTCAGAAGTCGAAATGACATAAAGTCCAATTGACGTATAGTCCAATTTACGTATAGTCGAATTGACGTGTAATCTAATTGACCTAGTCCAATTGACTGTAGTCGAATTTCCCTAGTCGTATTGACGTTATACCAAATGTTTACCTGCCAGTTCGAGGGATACACTTCGTATTTGTACAGGTAAAGTCAGATATTTCATCGCAAATTGTAGAAATTTGTCCTGTTTCATGAGACAGTGGATCACAATTGATTATTTAAACGTCCCCTTAGTAATTGTCGTTACGCATATACAGCAAACGGTTCAGTAATAAATCTGTATATAGTTCTTATTTCTAATAGTAAACGTTAGAGTATATTCCACTATACCTTTGCTCGGTTTAATTTGTACACCACCTTTGAACAAAGAGAAAAATATTAAACGCAAAAACCGATTCCTTTCATCAATTATGACAATCATTTCGATTACAAGCATCCCGAAATAGTCAATGCTGCAGCTTCTTATCAGAAGCGTCGTTTCCAGGTTTGAATATTTGGAGACGTCCAAATCTTTTTTTTTTATTAGGTACCCAGAAGAGTATCAAAACGTTTAAGCACGAGTAAAATAAATTGAATTGATGCGCAAGCTAAACTTGGATAAAAAATACTCCTAGTAAAAAGTCGCTGATTATGCTTGAGTGTGTTTTAAAAATGACGAAACAGGAAAAAGTTTATATTAAAATATAACTATTTTATGATTATTTAAAGTTAATGATGCTCCTTTGGTAAGTCGAATGTTGGACTATAAGCAGCCTTTGACCTACCGAAGTCAAATTATGTTTGTTTGAAAGGCAATTGTATTACCTACAATTATCTCAACTGTTGGGAGGCTTAAGTACATGGAAAGTGGGTTAAATTGACACAGCTGAATTGTTTTTTTAAGTATTTGGGTCGAAGGAACTGAAAAGTGCAAAGTCAATTGTGGGGCATCGATGGGACTTCATTTAACGTCTTCATCCGTCTTTAATTTTTCGCATACGGTTAGCCGTTTCGCCGCATTCTATCGGCGAAGAATATAAGGGGGGGGGTAAAAATCATATTCTTCGGAACAAACATTTTCCACCTTTTGTTTATTCACATGGTAGGGGGAGTAGACCAGGTTCTGGGCACAACCAGGCTAACACGGCTACTTTAGAGACAATGGATGGAGGCGGCGTAAGCTCCATGGTAGTACACTTTCATTAATGTATTTTTCTATAAAGTATTTTGACTTACTGTTTGCGTCTGCGCAGGTTTTGCAGCACTTGTGAGCCATAACGTTAGGGTTTCTAGTACATTCCCCTATTCCCGCCCACTCTTTGCAGTTCCCGCTAATGTCTTGGCATCCCTTGTTCCAATCTTGTGTTAATAAATTATTTGTATCAACTACAAGTGAACCGTTGCTTAGTTTCGAGGAATATTTGCGAACCAAACGGAATTCACTCAATGTTCCGGTAGTAACTACATGTTATTACTTACCCTTCAAATTTGCGCAAGAGTGGCAGCATTCAACATCCATTTTTTTTGCGCTTACGGAACAATGCCCTTGTGCTGCCCATTCTTTACAATGTACATTAATGTCACGGCATCCCTCGGGTCCTGTCAGTGATAGTATACATTGGTAAAATTTAGCAATTACTATGCGCTATATGTATAATTCGTCAATATTCAAAGGCGGATACCACACATATAAATGCTAAACCATGAAAATAGGGCGAAAAATTACCTTTTGCGCCCGCACACGTTCTGCAGCACCATTGCTGCATTAAGATGGGTCTTTTGAAGCATTCTCCGTCGAGGTACGAACCATAACAGTTCTCATGCCAAGTGTCAATACAAGTCTGGTTTCCTATGTACAAAGTAAGGTGAGTGATGTAGTTTGGATCTATTGACGCCACGAGTTCTCACTTACGACAAATACTGGAATCCTCGTCGGAATTATCTCCACACTCGTTGTAACCGTTGCACCTGCTCGGAAAATAGTATAATATAATTGCAGTAGGTAGTACCCGCGTGTCCATAGACCTACACCTAAAACGTTACCGGCCACTTCGAGGAATGCACCGCGTGTTCTTACAGGTGAATTCAGATATATCATCACAAATTGAAGACAGTGTTGTTGACGTTGAGCCTAAATATAATAAATTATTAGCAGTTAGTACATGTCACTAGTATCCTAATAATTATTTTTCAAAATAGGATATTTTGACATTCAAATGTCGGATGTTGTATGATTTATAGAGATTCTTAAGTGTCAAAGTTTTTAATTCTAAGACCTAGGTATTGCACACCAAAATATTGATTTCAAATATTGGAATTTGCTTCAGAAATTCATACTTAAGCTTATTTTTTAGAGCATTTTGTAGCTGTTTTTCAAAGATATTCCAACGAATGACTTACCAACTGGCGGCGGTTTACACGACTTGCAACATTCAGCAGCCACAATAGGGTTCAAACATTTTCCGTGTGACGCGTGCTTTTCGCAATCCCCTGCCTCGAGAATGTCGTCGCATCTCGGGGTTACTGCACGTGTTTATACAACAAATTAAGCTGTGTGAAGAGCTTTGACATTCTTGTAGGCAAACCCGAACATAATTTTGCACAAACGTATAAGATCTTTGACAATCACCTAACAGCAATACCCAGAAAACTAGAAGACATCAGTTTTCTTATATATTTTTAAACAATGCATACTTACGCATATGAACAAATATATAGTCGTATCATTAGTCATTTGATTATATATTGGATCGACTTTTATATTTTTATTGCTGCCACTAAGTTATACTGAAGGAACATAAATGTAACCGATTTTGTCGAAACTTTGCGCTTCCGTTCTGATCTATCGATTAATAATTGAATGGCCGCTAACACAATTCCTTGCTGGCATGATAAGTTCTGGTAATAGCTGCATTATTTTGAAATTATTTTTTACTTTCAAGCTAGAGAACAGCATAGGGTACAGCATGAAACTGTACAACTAATCTTCTGGTTATCGATTAAAACGAAAACGAGAATTCAGTTCAGGTACGGAACAACAAACAACGCCTACTACCTCAGTTACTTTTCAGTCTATTTTCATAAAAGTTGTATTACTGTAACCGTGATGCCGTAACTAGCAGTGACTTACCTATGGGATTTTTACACGCCTCGCAGCATTCGGAAGCCACGACAGGGTTGACACACTTCCCGGACGCCGCCATTTTTTTGCAGGTTGTGTGAAGGTCTTGGCAACCGACTGCAAGTGTTAATTAAGTATTCTGCTGAGAATAAAATTTGCACAAACGATTTAATTGAAATCGACTAATAGCCTTTTGCACCAAAGTTATGAGATTTTAGAAGTAACCTCCTTCATAAATGTGCCTTTTCATTATTCTCAATTAAGCAGTTAAGAAACAAGTTTGCCTGAGATGTTACCGATTTGCTGGAAATGTATGCAAATGCTTATATGATATATTAATAATTAAATTGTAGACTTGAAGGCTACGTGGTGGGTGGTGATACGTGATCTGTTTGAGATCGAGACGTATATACAGTTTACATACGGAATATATCCAGCTTCAGCAAAGTGAAGATAAAGCGTGTGCATGAATAAAAAACTGATTTTACAACAAATCATCATTAGAACTTATAACTGTTCTTCAATAAGGTATTAGCATAACCGAAGCATGTAATGTCTAAGCAGTTGAAGCAGTGATCACTGATCAGGGTGAATACGGACGTACTATTTGAGTTAGTTTTCATTCACCGTCTTACCTGGAGGATTTTTACACGCCTGGCAGCATTCTGTATTCACCTTAGGAGTTGTACATTTCCCGTCAGACGCCAACTTTTTGCAGTTTGAATGAATATCCAAGCATTTTTGAGGTGGTTCTATACGTTTTAACACAAGAATAATTTGTGTGAATATTGAACGGTTTAAGAAAAGATACTTAAAAAAATAACTGACTATGTTCTAGAATTCCCTGCCTCTTCAGCCGACCCCGAACTGAAGCATCGGCGCGGGTATATATCACAGGTGAAACTTATATATAATTCCATGTTACCAGTAGTCCCAGAAAGTTTTAAGCCCAACTAATTGCTAACGGTCCAAGCCTTTGACCTTTCTTACTTGACCCTTAGTGGTACTGCGGATCCATCCGTATAAAGACCCAAAGTCCATCTAAATATGATATTTTACCTTCACCCACGCAGAGGGGTTTTGACATTGGGAGAAACGCTAATAAATTGGTGCGAAATTTGGGCATTATCATATAAACCGACTAAAAAATTACCCACCAGTAGACGTAAATTCTTCGTGGGTAACGATGTGCTATTGTTTCGAACTCAAAATAAATAAAGATACAATTCGGCCCCTCGGGCATCATTAGGACGGTTCAATCCCATATGGACGTCATTTTATCCACATATCATTCTGGCACCATTTAAATCTGCGTTGCCAAAGTGTCTAAAATCAGGATGAGGCAAATTTAGTATTGTCATTATTGTAATCTAATTTCATCATAACATACAACAGTTTTGTATTTAAAGTAGGTAGGTAAATAGAGTTACCAGGTAAGTAAAAATGAACTTTTTCCAAGATAGCAGAGGTATTACCATGTACAAGTAAAAATATTTTGTATAAGATAGTGAAGACAGAATGGTCAGGAACAGGAAAAGTATCAGTTTAAATTTACCTCTCCACCATGGCTGCTTATTATACTAAATTCATTAGTCACATCGCCACAGCAGAAGAAACTTTTAAGTTGGAATAGTTGGGCTACATCTACTTTAAGAAAATGTCAAGGACCAGAGGGGACGAATAATATTGTGTTAAACGCAACGAGCGCAGATTTCCTAATCCTGTGCATTCATTCCCAGTATCTTTTCACATTGGCAATGGGATGACGGCAAAGTGATCAACGACGTACTGAATTAGAGTGACGATAAAAGAAGGGAAAGGAAGTTAAGAAAACCTGGCCACTTTTGTCATCAATGCCTAGACGATTGAAGAAGTATTCAGTATCGACTACGAACTTCTACAACTCCCTAAGTATTTAACGACACAAACAAATCAGTTGATTTTGATTATGTACTAACATGAAGAGGAAAACAGGTGAAGTGTCAATTTGCGTTATCCTAACAACCGGCCGCCGGTCTTGCTAACTTGTTGACAGAAATGTTTGCATAACATACAGATATATGGTCGTACATAACGGAATTATTCTACTAAGAATACCGTTACGTATACTTACCCGTTCGTCAATAATAGTATAAGCAAAAGGGGGCATGGGCGCGTTGTTAGGGGGATTTGTGGGGATATGAATTATTAGAACACACAGTAAATGGACCCTCGCCTCACTCTCACTAAATCTCACTGTTACAACTGCCTTTTCTATCCTACCGGAGCGGGTCTTTCTAAACTTTGACTTTGAACAAGCCGAGCCGAACAAAGGCTAAGTTTGAAGCTGAGCTGGAAGCTGAAGTGTGTGTGTAGTTACCTTACGATTCACTATGCATCTTTAACTGAAATCGTTGTCACCTCTTGCGCTTTAGTTCTGTAGCGCTACTTTACATCTTTACCAATTGTCGATAGCAACGATTAAACAATTAGGGGCTTCGGGCTTCATTCAGGTTAGTCGCGTATTTGTAAACGTTAATGAAGGATGGAAATGGAACTGGATTGGGGTTCACATTCAAATGTACGGGTAGGTACTTAAATTGTACAAAACGATTTTTTAATTCGTACTACGCTATTATGTGTGTTGTATCTTTGTTGTCTTTGTCATTATTCCAAATAATTGACTGCTTCTGTCTGCTCTGTTATATGATGTAGTGACTTAATATTAGTTTAAAAGTTCCATTAATCATTAAAAGTTTTCCTTTGACTAGCCAACAAGCCCGCGCAAACGCGGAACGACTAAATACGACTTCTAATTCTTTCTAGGGTGCATGGGCCATATGCGTTCGTTTGTTGTAGTGGAGATACTGATACTGGTGGTCCATGCACCCTAGAAACAATTAGAAGACGTAGTTAGTGGTTACGCGTTAGCGCGGGCTTGTTGGCTAGTTCTACTAAGAGTATCCTTGCGTATTATTTCTTCGTCAATAAAAGTATAAACAATATGGGGCATGGGCGCGTTGTTAGGAGGATTTGAAGTAACAATAGGGGAATTGACATGTCAGAGTGTACACTGAATACTGCTACTTGCTACGCTAAATACTGCTACATAGCACCACCAACAGAGGTGTCGAGAAAAGTCAAGCCGAAACAAAATGTAACCTAAGCTCATCTCACATTTTCTCTTCATTTAGAACTGAAAACACGGACAGACGTATTGCTCTGCTATTTAAAGTTAGTTAATCTTTTCACTTGAGTGATCAAGTATATCTACATTTCAAACTCCCAAGCTATTTGGTCAATCCAGAGACTGCTGTGGTGCAGCAGAGGCTCAGGATCGGACGGGATCCTGCCGAAGGCCGAAAAATAGGACACTTTTGACTTTCAGCCCGACAATATTCATAGTGAGGCGGGCAAACATAAGAACTCCAGTTACCAACACGTATTGTATATTGTATTGGATAATTACGCGTATATATGGATTAGAATAGGCCCCACCCAAGCCACCTTATTCATAACTCTGTGGTTTGATATATTATTAATAGAATATTGTATTACTGATTTAAAATCTTCCTTTGACTAGCCAAAAAGCCTGAGCTAACACGGAACGACTAACTTAGTCTTCTAATAATTTCTAGCGTGCATGGGCCATAGGTGTTAGTTTTAGTTGAACTGATAATGGTGGTCCATGCACCCTAGAAATAATTAGAAGACGTAGTTAGTCGTTCCGCGTTAGGGCGGGCTTGTTGGCTAGTTCTATTAAGAATAGCCTTACGTATATTTAATTTCTTGGCCGTTCGTCAATAAAAGTATACACAATATGGGGCATGGGTACATTGTTAGGGGGATTTGAAGTAACAATAGGGTCACTGACACGCCAGAGTGTACACTAAATACTGCTACACTAAATTCCGCTACACTGCCCAACCAACAGAAGTGTCGGGAAAAGTCAAACCAAAACAAAATGCAACTGAAGCTCATCTCACATTTTCTCTTCATTGAAGACTGAAAACACGGACAGACGTACTGCTCTGCTATTTAAAGTTAATTATTCTTTTCACTAGAGTAATCAAGTATATCTACATTTCACGCTCCCAACCTATTTGCTCAAATTCAGTAACTGTGTTGTGGCAGAAGCTCGGGATCGGAACGGGATCCTGCCGAAGGACCCGATTACGCCAAATTCCACACCATTTTAAAAATCGAAGAAAAAAGCCTTGAAGTCGAGACACAACTCACACTTTCTCTTGATTGAGAACTGAAAACTCTGACTGACGTACTACTCTGCGCTACCTTACAGTTAATCATTCTGTTCACGTGAGTATTATCAAGCAAATCTACATTTTTAACTCCCAGGCCCTTTTGTCAGATCCAGAGATTAAAAATACTGGCAGAAGCTCGAGCACGGGACGGGGAACGGTATCCTGCCGAATGTAGAGAAATGTGACACTCACCCCGTCAATTTCAATAGTGTAGCGGGCAAAGATAAAAACTCCAGTTACCAACACATATAGTATTTTGTATTGGATATTTACGCGTTTATATGGGTTGGAATAGCCCCGGCCCAAGCCACTTAATTCAGAACTCTGTGGTTTGACATATATATTAGTCGAATATGTATTACCGGTTTAGAATCAAGCTTTGACTAGCCAAAAAGCCCGCGCTAACGCGCAACGACTAACTGCGTCGTCTAATTCTTTCTAAGGTGCATGGGGCATGGGTATATTTTAATGGAGCTGCTGATAATGGTGGTCCATGCATCCTATCAGTAGCTAGTCGTTCCGCGTTAGCGCGGGCTTGTTGGCTATATAGTAGAAAGTGCTTTATGTGTTCTAACCGGTATTTGCTCCTGTGGTGCCCTCCTGGTTTCCTCCAGTGTTGATACCAGGATTTCCTCCATCGTTGATACCAGGATTTCCTCCAGTGTTTAGATCAGGATTTCCTCCAGTGTTAATACCAGGATTGCCTCCATTGTTGATACCAGGATTTCCTCCATTGTTGATACCAGGATTTCCTCCAGTGTTGATAACAGGATTTCCTCCAGTGTTTAGACCAGGATTTCCTCCATTGTTAATACCAGAATTTCCTTCATTGTTGATACCAGGATTGCCTCCAGTGTTAATACCAGGATTTCCTTCATTGTTGATACCAGGATTGCCTCCATTGTTGATACCAGGATTTCCTCCATTGTTGATACCAGGATTTCCTCCAGTGTTGATACCAGGATTTCCTCCAGTGTTTAGACCAGGATTTCCTCCAGTGTTTATACCAGGATTTCCTCCAGTGTTGATACCAGGATTTCCTCCAGTGTTTAGATCAGGATTTCCTCCAGTGTTAATACCAGGATTTCCTACAGTGTTGATACCAGGATTTCCTCCATTGTTGATACCAGGATTTCCTCCATTGTTGATACCAGGGTTTCCTTCATTGTTGAAACCAGGATTTCCTCCAGTGCTGATACCAGGATTTCCTCCAGCGTTGATACCAGGATTTCCTCCATTGTTGGTACCAGGATTTCCTCCATTGTTGATACCAGGATTTCCTCCATTGTTGATACCAGGATTTCCTCCACTGTTGATACCAGGATTTCCTCCAGTGTTTAGACCAGGATTTTCTCCAGTGTTGATACCAGGATTTCCTCCAGTGTTTAGACCAGGATTTCCTCCAGTGTTGATACCAGGATTTCCTCCAGTGTTGATACCAGGATTTCCTCCAGTGTTGATACCAGGATTTCCTCCAGTGTTTAGATCAGGATTTCCTCCAGTGTTTAGATCAGGATTTCCTCCAGTGTTAATACCAGGATTTCCTCCATTGTTGATACCAGGGTTTCCTCCAGTGTTGATACCAGGATTTCCTCCATTGTTGATACCAGGATTTCCTCCATTGTTGATACCAGTATTTCCTCCATTGTTGAAACCAGGATTTCCTCCAGTGTTGATACCAGGATTTCCTCCAAAGTTTCCTCCTCCAAATTAAAGTTCAAAAATCAAGATCATTCTTTATATATATTTTATATACAAAGTTATTGTGTATTGGGTTGTTACCTACGAGATATGCATAAAAGAGTAACTTGTTTTGTACATTATCCAAATATCATTTATGCAAACTGCAGGAACAGAATATATCTGAATTCGTGGGAATTGTGTACGTGTATTACTATCTACGTACAAGTAACGACGTCGCCTTCGGCTCCTGTCTTATACTTGCGCACGCGGCTCCGCCGCTTAGCGAGGTTGGCTCT
>JAQFZY010000946.1:0-19734 GCA_034696285.1 Hypogastrura burkilli
ATTAAAATGGTCGTATTTGAAATATTTCACAACCTTAGTGAGGAAATGTGGTCTAATTGGTGATAGATTTCGAATTAATTGGTGATCGTTTAAATATTCCTCATTTATAAATAACTATTAAGTAGCTTCAAAGCATAAGCTTATTTTAATTAAATGGAGACAGAAAAGTAATCCAGTTAATTATATTACAAAGCATATAATTCCTCATACTAAAAATTACAAATATCCTCAAAATGATAATTTTCCATCTCTATTTAAATTCACCTGATGCATTAGATAATAATAACTGCGGCAGGAAGGTTCATACAGGAGACGCGGGATACTTCCGCCCAGTCCACCCTATCTACTGAAATACATGGAACTGAGTCAGTCCTAAAGTTCCAAAGATGAAGCAAATAAAATATAATAATATAAGCATCTATATAGGTAGGAGCATTTCTTTCTTTCTCGGTCTGAAGAAAGGGTTGAAGGAATCAGAGAGCGCTCATTCACTCACGACTCAATTGAAAGAATGAGTTGTTTCTTTTTAATTCTCTGAAGCCCTTGACTCCGGAGACTGGACTCACTGACACCTCCACCTGAATAAGACGTATGGATGTAGGAAAGGAAGTGTCAGGCCATTCCCTTTTGCTCTCAAATGGAATTGGATTTTTAAGCAGAAGGCTCCTCTCTGCCCACACGAAGGAAGGCGACTCAAGCGATTTAATTATATCACACAAACAATTCCTTCCCAATTCCAGCATCTGAGAGTAGGAGAGCCTTCCTTCCTGTGAATGATGAGCACTCCCGATCTTTTCCCTTTTTTTATATTAGGTTCAAAAACCCTAACTACTTTTTTTCTCCTAAGAACTGCAGTGCAGAGCAAGTCTTTTGTGCCCGGATTCCTATTAGAATTACCGGCAGCAAGTAGGAAGGACATCCACTTTTGTAATGAGCCTTAATATAGGGCTAGAGCTGGTTAAGTTGCCCACGGAATCTGGGAATTTTCCTATGAAAGCATGGCTGGCTACGGAATAAGGCCTTTGGGCTACTCTGCTATGAACTGCAAGTCTAGTTAACTTCCAATTAATTCTCCCGAAATGTTCGCATGAAAATTGTTTTTAATAATACAGAATTTCCTTGTGGTTTCCGTGGCTGGCTCAAGGCTTAAGCCCTAGGATAGTGTTGGCATGAATGGCTTAGAGTTTAAAACTACATATAGTTGAAAAATGAAGCAAGGCATGGCAGTTTTATAGAGGGGTACATACTACATACATAGAACACTTAACACCATGCATGCGTGAATATGTGTTTCGGTTGGTGCTGAACTGGAAGAAAAAGGCCAATTTTTGAATGGATTAAAGTTAAATGAAGCATCTCATATTGCACGCGAAAATGGGTTACGGCAATTAGGATGGAAAGGCAGGTATATACTAGCACCATCATTGAGAGTTCGAATTTCGTATATTGTACCGTACCACATTTGTCTTTAAACAGGATAGACTGATTATGAGCTGATCTGTTTGATCTGAACTCAATTTTGTAGAATATTTATTCTCCAAAAAAAGGAACGACAGTTAAATTTAAGACGCGACACGGTTATGCAAATAAAGCTTCCAAGGATATGTAGGGTACTATAACTCCTTTTTATCGTTACAGTTTCTAGGAACCTGGTACGAGATTGAGCGATATTACTCGGACTTCCAAGTGAATACGAAGTGTAATAAACTTGACTTTACACACAATCCGGATGGGCGGATCGGGATCCTAACGTCGGCGATACATGAAAAGTAAGGGCTTATTCCACCTACATTTTCAATATATTTAAGATACTAATCCTAATATTTCAGAGCCGATGTTCCAAGACTCCTTTAAGCTATCATACCTGAAATTGTAAATAGAGCCAGATCGTAAAAATGGTTAATATAGTTAATTCACTAATGGCGTTTAATTTGAACCTTTCAATTATATTAAGTGTAATAAATATCTTTTCCATCCATTCATGCCAAAAAAAGTTCGGATTGACTAGTACCACGCCACACTGCAATATTGCCATATTCTGTAATAATTGTAGCAGAAGTCACCAAACACCTCACCATAAAAGAGTATTGTGTTGACGCTGAAATGAATTAGGGGACCCTTAGCAAACTTTAGTTCCTCACTTTGATTAATTAAGTGCAAGAATTTTATGATTGTGAGAAAGTAATAAAAACTTGTTGTTGGGTCCACATAAATGGATTTGAGACCAGGAGCTGGTTGAGAATTAGACAGGACCTTCCTCCACATCTTTGTGAATTAGTTGCTGTCTCGGAAACAAGATTAGGGAGGAGGACCCGGTCCAACGTGTGCTCCTCAGAATGGTCCAATGATGACAGATGGAATGACAGTCAGGGAGAGTGATGAAGTCTTGTTCAGAGACCTTTTGTCACGTTCCTCCCTCTCCCTTTTGTCTCTAGTCATTCATCATGAGAAGCCGACAGGCACACGAGCTTAATACTTAATCAAATGAACTAGGCCTAGGCATTATGTACTGTGTACTATGTTACACTGAATAAGGAAATCCAGTTGATGAACAGGTACAGTATAGGTATTGGATACTCAGTTGTACAGGAATAGACGTCTGTTATATGTATGACTCTAGCTTGCTTATACACCGAACAAAAGTTAGCTAATAGTTCTATAAATTAATTCGTCCCAAATAGTAAGTTATTAGTTAGTATCTTTCGTTTCTGGTTCTGGCACGCTAAAACTAAAATTATAGAAGCTAACCAGGAATGTAAACTTTGCTTTATATTCTGGCTATACGTTAGCAATTTAAAAAGTAGCCTGCAGGACTCAGGGAGTCATTTTCAGGAAAATGATGGCATACCTACAGCATTGATCAATCAAAGTAGGTATCGTGGATGGGACTTGTGATGATGTTTTTAACATATTATTATGGTACACAAAATATGCTCACTACTCGGTAAACGAATGCTAATGCTCTCCATGTGAATTATTTTCGTAGCTTGCAGAAGCTATACGATCAAATAGATATATGTACTTAGGTACTATGTTAGTTTAGGCGAGTTTTTATGCGGTATTTAAAATTTTAGCATTAAGTTCGCTTCCTAAAAAGCTTAATTAAATTTGCAATAACACCTTGGAAATATTGTGGATCTCGTACATTTGAGATTGTCTTGTTGAACGGTATTGATTTCTGGGACAGAGCTCAAGCTGAGGTCGTGTAAACATTAAAAAATGCCTCCAAAGGTCGGACCTGAGCCTGAGAAATACTGTAAATTAGCGGTAAGGCTAATAAAATGAGTTTGAGAGTAGATGGTGAGTGATTGGGGATCAGTTGTAGTTGGTAGTTATGCCTAGCAAGGTAATGGAATGCCTAGGAAGATGAATGCCCGGAAGGACTGAGACAAGGAGGGGAATTGTAATTTACATCTTGATTCCCTGATACTCTTCCTCGTGTGAAGAGTCAAATATTTAGGTGAATTCATTAGGAGCGAGGCCCTAACGGACTCGACCTTGAATATTTATCACTCCCAATTCAATAATTTGGAAACCAACGGGTTATTCATTACCTTTGACATGCACTTACCTGGGAACTTCTATAACTACTACAAAAAATCTTCAAATCCAAAGTTCATTGGCCAGCTCAGCCCAGTCAGAAATTTCCTTCATTCTCCCATTACTTGACGCTGATAATTGTTCTCTATGTTCTTCATAGACGCACTATGCAATATACAATTATATTAATCAATTTTGTATTTATAGGAGCGGAATGCCGAAAATTGCTTACGGCCTTGCCAATTTTGAGTACGGGGACTCGGCCAGGATGACGTTAAGTATAACGCCTACGCCGGGGTCACCCACGCCAAATCCGTTCGGGTACTGGGTCCTTGAGACAGACTATGAGAGTTATGCTGTAGTCTACTCCTGTGATGACTTCTGTCGTGGACGTCAGCATTCAAGTAAATCCATACCACATAATCTAATCCTAATTTTTATGAAATAGTTTTTCCTAAAATACATCCGCGGGTAATCACTAGAAGTGACCCAATGGCGCTAATTTTATTAGTAAAATTTAAAATAATTCGGCCACTTTACGAAGAGGAAAGGTGTTTAGCAAATCCATAGTAATGCTCTGAATTTACAGAGTCAATTTGGATCCTGGGCCGCACCGCAATTATTCCTCAACAAGTCGTGAACAGGCTTTATGACAAGATGAAGATTCTTGGTCTGGACCCTAAACGCCTGATGAAGGTAAGAAGAGCCTGAAACTGAACCTGTGATATCAGGATATGATCGGTATTTCAGTGAATTCGCGAAATTGTTATCCTTATTGACCCTGTATGTTCCCAGGTTGATCAGCACCAGTGCGTCAACGTGGCTGTTTCCGTTCGTTCTGAAAATTCTGGATTCTCTAGTAACTCATTTGACCGGAACTCGGCCCGGAAGTTCTTGGCATCCCTCACAACGATATTCGGCCGCAAGAAGTTCAATTATGTGAAAAGGAACGAGTATTATTAAGGAGTCCCGCAAATAGCTATTTTAATTCTGTCTGCCAAATGTAAAAATATACGTAAGATAGATTTACTTCTCAAGTACCACAGTCCACAGTTTATTTGAATTGCAGTACAGCAGAACTAGAACAATACGATTAAGGGAGATAGCCCGGAAAGGTTTAATACGGCAGGCTAAATATTTATGTAAATAGCTGTAGGCTGTAGGGCTTAGGTTTATAGAGCCAGAATACTTTACTACTTAAGACTAAGACAATAATGTCACCGGTGACCTGTAATTCATCAGCGCAAAATATGACCTTTTCAACTCACAGCAACTACTTATGTATTTGTAATTAGGTATTGACGGACCGAACCACCGACGCTATAATACTACTAATTGTGGCGTATTTAATTTATTATTTAGATAACCTTACACATGAGCGTAAGTACGATTTTAGTCGATAGCTTGTTCGTGCACCGGGGGCTACCTTCTCTTTCAAGTGAAAAAGGGAACTCAAAGCTGATACTTGAGCGCTTAAAATAGCTACGGAATATCTAATACTTTTGCAGCTATTATTATTATGCAACAAGAAGCACTACAACTTGTCTTGCAGGGCTGTGTACTACATTAGTACTTACGCATTCTAGGAAACACGTACGTTTACGTAGGTAAATTATTGCAAACCTGCTTCCAGTGTGTTAACAACTTAATTAATTATGATTTCAAAAAAGTGTAATCAAGTTAATACATTACGTATTGTTACATTTAGATGTTGTTGGGTAAGAATCTACTCTTATACATTTGTACAAATAAAATGCAACAGTTTAAAGTAACGTGAAACAGAAACGAGAATCGACTTGAGATCCTAATGACCTATGATACGCTCAAATCTATTACAACTGATCCAACTCCACAATCACAATAGATAATTTGTTCCATTGACGTTGAGTATATCCATAACCCTGTTCCTGAAATTGAAACCTACTAATCATTCATAAATCATTTTCAACTTTTATAGAAATATTTCACTGGTATGAAAATTCGCATGGGAACCGGGAAGAACCAGAACAACAGATTTAAGCTTCTTAGTTCAAATCCAAGCAAGCCATAAACGGTACACATGGTACACATTAATCAGGACCAGGACCAGAGGATGCATTTTTTAGATGCAAATAAAATCTCGAAAATCTGTCTTACTGAGCCTTGAAATTCGATCACCGTCTACAGTCTACCACCAAATGGTTTCAGAATTTCTGGTTTTGGATCTCCTATAGTGACAATTATTTCAGCTACTAGCTTGAACTTATTAACCTTTTAACTTATTGAACCAATATTTATCTAAACTAATGAGTGAGTGTGAGTAGTGAAAGCAAAAGCAAAAGCACAAAGCATTGAACATTGCCTCTATGGCTCTGTCTGGTTCGGGAAATTCAAATCCGGCTCTAGCAGACGGTCAAAAGGGCGCGGTGTCCCTGAAATCTACCATCTGCACAACCTTTACTATCCATCATTATAAAGCATTTCCCGTGTTTCGGTTTCATTAAACCATGATGATTATATTTAACATTTAAGAAACTTAGGCTTTAAACGTTTCAAACTACTAACTGGAGCGCCTAACCAATCGCTTGGCGCAAAGCGTCGAGGACTAGGTTAGCAAAACAAAATCCGTATCTTAGAAGGATGGTGAAGCTGGTTCATGTGGTGGATTTCAGGTAGACCAAAAGTGCGCAAATGAAAAAGTGTAAATTCATTTTTGAATTTGAAGTTAGCCGTTTATTTTAACTTTCAACAGTTCTAACTTTACTCCTTGTCTGGATTTTGTTAGTCAAGGTCAAGGGTAAAACTTGCTCGTCACAAACTGTTATCCCTTTGTTTAGAATTAGCTGGAAGTTAGTCATTAGTAAAGTCGAGGTTTGGTGTTTAATCCAAAATGTCGCAAAGAGCTTGGTTATCCGTCCTTGTGGCTTCCCTCATTAGATTTCTGATGTTCTACACAAACTTTAGTCCGATTTTTCAAAAGCGGGTTGAAATATCGACACCACTGAACTCTTGGGTAAATGGTAGGTACAAAATACAAATAAAAATGTCATTTGGCCACTAAACACTAAATGGTAAACAGTTGTTAATATCCAATATCAAATAGCGTAGAAAGACCTCGTGCCTACTACCTACTTTTTTTGTATTGCATAATTTGTAAACGTAATGCATTTTTATCCAAATAATTTCAGTTCAGGAAGGATTATACTTACTCAAGAAAAATATTACGCCGTACGACGGAGACACGTTCCATGAAACACCGTTAACTCTTGTCCTGGCTGACTATTTGTCCCAACTCCCAACGCATTTCCTCTACCTCGTCTTCATCCTTGCAGACATCATAACTGCTGTCACACTTGCCCTCTCTGTTGAGCGGGCAAAGTCCTTCTATGTGAGTGCACCTTTTCTCGTACATAGTATTTTTTTTGCTGCAGGACACAGGATATGATATTTGTTGGGTTCAGTAACTTAGTCATTCGCTTATCCGCTCTTGCTCTTCATTCCAGTTGAGCCGTACTCAAAAAGCATCAAAACACGCCGAGGAGTTTCCTGAATTGAAGATCTCAGTAACGGAGAGTTACGGTGAATACGTGATTTTGTGCTACTTGCTCAATCCGTTTACGATCTTGAGCTGTGTTGGACAAACTACAACGGTGTTTGGGAATTTGGCTACTGCGCTTTCTATCTTTGGAATGTTTAATGGTATTGAAACTCGTTTTGGTCCTAATCTTACTTTGAAATCGACAACTAACTTATTTATCTCAGTATTGCAGACACAATTATTGGAATATACGAATCAATTATAAGGCATTTCTTATGGATAGGCTATCGGGCTCTCTGCACAATTAGTCTGGCACTGTCTGTGTATCAGTCAATGTACCCGGTCTCCCTTCTCCTCCCTCTTGTCCTCTGTATCTACGACAATGAGGTTTCTGAATCCGAGGCCAAGTCCGAAAAGAAGCCTTCCGTAGTTGCCTCTGTTTTGAAGACTGTTCTAGTCTTTCTGATCGCGCTAGCAATTCTCTTCTACGTTTCACAAGCCTTGAGCAATGGAACGGACTTCATAAATCGTACTTATGGATTCATGTGAGCGGGTTGCATTCGTTTTGTATATATTAGTCGCTTTACAATTGAAGTTAACTAACCATGATTGTACTTATTCTAGACTTAACGTTCGTGACTTAAAACCAAACATTGGGCTATTTTGGTACTTCTTCACTGAAATGTTTGAGCACTTCCACCTGCTCTTCATCTGTACCTTCCAAATAAATGCATTCATCTATATTGTCCCGTTAACGCTTCGTTTCTACAAGGAGCCGGCCCTCCTGGTCTACTCCTTCTGTTCCATCATGACTGTTTTCAAATCTTATCCATCGGCGGGTGATGTTGGGTTCTATCTGGCTCTCTTGCCAATGTGGAAACATCTAGCACCTTGTAAGCCTTTTCTAAGCAAATTCTTGTACTAGATACCGAAATCAATACTTAGCTTTGTTTGTGCAACTAAGTAATTACCAAAAAATTCTTGACTGAATAGTTATGCAACAAAAGTTCATTGTGTCCTGCTTCTTCATTGCAACCTCAGTCCTCGCACCAATTCAGTGGTACTTGTGGATTTATTCAGGATCCGCCAATGCGAACTTCTATTTCGGTGTGACTATTGCAATTGGAACAGCTCAGGTTAGGAGTGTGAACTAATCGAGTTGGTCTTATTACGAACGGTCGATGGGTTGTCAAGTTTAATGTACTGTACATTATATGTATTTACTCTTGCAGATATTTCTCCTAACTGATGTCTTACTCTCCTACCTTAAGCGTGAATACTATCTAGAAAATGGAATATCCAAGGAACTAGATGGAAAGCCTGCAGGTCTAGCCCTTCATTAGTTGCCCAACCATTTATGCTTTCAATTAATTTAGAAAATGCTGTTTTTGTATCTCTGGTCCCACTTTAATTTCCTGCCTTAATTTAACAATACTTTTGATTAGTAAAAGTCAAAAGCATATTTTGTACTATTTCTGTCTGTTTATAATTTTTACTCACGTGATCTAGTACACATATTCCTAAGTATTAACTACCAATGACGATTTCTCTTGAAACTGTTCATTTACAATTGAAGCAAGTTATTTAAATTAAATCATTGTAGTTATGTATTTATGTTAAATTCGAAAGTGCTAGAGTGAAAAAGGGAGATTATTTTATGAAGAAAACGTTACCAACATCATCAGGTAAGGATTGGGTCATTTCATTTTCAAAAAAGGTGGTTAAGTATGAAGTGGGGAACGTACTGAACTGTTACTGTAGCTTAATTTAAGCTATTTTAGAGACATTCCTACATGACATCCATTAGTGTGTGTTGTTGTGTTATTAGTCTTAGCATAGTCTTGATGATGCAGAAGAAATACATTTTTATTAACGGACTCGGAAGAGATAAAAATAGAACCGAATTGCTAAGTTATAATGGTAATATTTAGTACAAAGCTAAAATATGATAGAAACTGGAAGACTCGAAATTCAGAACAGAAGCGCTCTTCTCAATAATTTGAAGAATGTTACTGTAGAGGATAACTTCTGTCAGTGCCCTTAAAATTAAAATAACACTGTGCACGGTTTTGACTTCCTTGATATCCTACTGAGTAGGTACATTGTTTCTAAATTAGATTATTCCAATCAGATTTCAATATTCATAGGTGTTCGAGAATTGTTTGCACTGGACTTATACGGCATATCTCTTGGCGGACACTTGAGATCTTACATAAATTGCAAAATCAACAAAAATAGGCACAAAATACTCCAATATACTGAACGTATACAGTTAGGACTCACTTTTTTCAAAACATTAAACAATAGATTATGCTTCGGAACTTGAGCACTCGAAATAACACAAAGGAATATGCGAGTGAATTTGAATACGCGGAATAACACAAAAGCATTTGCTAGTCTTTGTATTGACCTACTGGTATAATAGATCTTTAGATTTACATATCAAAAGGAGTAGGTACTCCATTGAATAATTTACCATTTAACAAAAATTCAGTCCTCTTATTGTGTAATTTGTCTGTCTGTGTCTAATAAGTCTGAACCGAACAAAGCGTAAAGCACTGCTCTTGTGTTGACAGGCATTTGATTAAGGATTCAGAATTACAAATGTGAGTAGAGTAATTAGAGTAGAATACAAATTCAGCTACTGTGTTTATTTCGTGTATCCCTGTGTTAAGACGCAGAGTTGGGAAGAAATGGACAGGATTTCCATCCACTTCATCGTAATTATTACCTTTATCCGTCAGCCTCTTAATGTTAATTCTGAGTACAGTTTAGATCTGAATCCCTGGTTACACGGCTTTCGGCGCTGCAATATTAAGATTAAGATTTTGGAACAAAATATTGAGATTTCTGCGTTAGACTATCCACTGTCAATTTGAGGACGAAATGGTTTCCACCAAACTCCAAACGAAAATATCAATATTCCCTTTCAGCACAGGAAGCTAGTTTCGAAGCATGTGCTATGTGCAGCTTATTTGTTTGTGGTCAAAGAATATGAAACACTGTTTAAGGATGCTTCACAAAAGCTGGGAAACTTGAAGAATATACTTTTCCCCGACGAACAATGCTCTATCTTTCTTTCAAAGAGCGCTTATTCTTGGACGAACTGCGTTTTGATGATTGTTGGAGTAAGCCCTACCACATGGTCTCGGTTCCGTACACAGTTTTCAAATCTTCTTTACTTCTTTCACTCGGACTTTGTAAAATATGATGGCATCCCACAAATCCAGCCTTTCGTGCTTCTTGCGGAGTTGGGACTTGGTAGCAGTAAAACAGAATTAAAAATTACAGAGTGTATATATATCTGCAGGGTATGTTGGAGCTCTGATGAGTCGGTCGCGACATTTGTAGTAAGTTTCAAAGTTTTGAATACGATATAACTGAAATAAGGAACATGAATTGTCTAAAACACTTCCTAGAGCTGAAATCAGAAAATCAGTGCTAATGTATACTCATCGAATTCTTATATGATTTTAGGTGACGGGTATTCGGAATGACCCAAAGGGACTCCGGCTACAAATGGAGAAAACTGTCACTGAAAATACGGGAGATGGAAGTCATTTCGTTTTCCCGATAAAGTCTTACTTGGATCCGAATGGGGTTGAAGTACATCCGGAATTTATTCTACCCACAGGGACCTATAAGCCGAGAGAAGGTCTGTCAGCGTGGAGGATGACCCCAGTCCAGTATTATTTGCAGAATAAGCGAAATATATCCTTCGCTAAAATAATCCAACGTATTCTCTTTGAAAATGTCCCGCATGAAATTGTAGAGATCATCAAGGCTCGTAATTCGAGTAATAGGCGTACGGTCGCTGCCTGGTCTACCGTAGATTTAGACAAGTGCTACATTAACACAGAGCTAGATATGGCGTATTTGGGGCGAAAGAAACTACACTTAGTCGGTAGAGACGCCTTTAATTTCGTAACCTGCTTCGGGCTGAGGAACGTGGCGTCGGTGACTGTGTACCTCGAACCATTTGATAGATGGATATGGGTAGGCCTGATTTCCGTTCTAGCTTTCTTAACCGTAATGAGTGTGATAACAAAGGCTCTGCTTTACCAGGGAGTCTCCCCGTACGTTGGCAAGTTTGTATTTTACGCCATATCAACAGTTCTGGATAATAACGTTGGAAATATGACCCCACCTTCCCGGAGGAAGGTGACCAATACTATTAAACTTATATTCGTTGTGCTCTCAATAGTTTGCACTGTCCTTGGAAGCGTTTACAAGGGAACTATCACTCGGGACATCATTTCCCCGCTTCCCAGCACTATTTCCCACGAAAAGATCAAAGATTTAGGGGGATTCCGCTTTGCGGTTCTGCCAAACCCAAGTCTGAGGAAGTCCAAATATGAGTCAGTCCTGTACTTTGTTCGGAACATCGTTGATGCTCCTAATAGGATTCATCTAAGAGATGCCAACGATCCGAATGCCATTCTAACTACATTTGGGGAGGAATTAGGCGGCATCTATCACTATTCCTCGTCCATAACTTCCGAAGGCACTAAGTCTCGCAATTCCGTTTGGCACGAAACCTTGAGGGAGTACTACTCTCGGATCATCATTTTTGGCCAAGAAGACAATGTTCATGAATTCATCAGCGATTGCTCTGAAAAGAGAGCCTTTGTTGGGTTCCAAAGTGAAATTAATGATTTCATGAAGCTAAGGAACTCAGATGATGAATTTGCGTATGGGAAGGATAAATTTCTCCCAGTGAACTACTACTGGCAGATCCCTTTTGCGGCAGGCGGATATTTGCATAGAAGGATGGCGAGCATACTAAGCTCAGGGATTGGGGGGATGTGGGAGGGAATTTACTATTCCAAAACCAGGAGTCAGCTTGAACCCTCTCTCAGGATGACTACGGATCATGTCCAGACTCTAGCTCTTACGAATCTTGAAGCACTGATTAAGCTGCATTGCGTATTCTTGGGATTTGCAGTACTTACATTCATTTGTGAGCTAATAATATGAATAATATGGACACGAGTTATCCAAATTGCAAGTCAAACCCGCGTAGCATACCTGATCCAGTAAGCGGTTTTGTCTTGAAATCATGCCTAATCTTTTGCAAAGAATATGGATTATTAGAATTGTGGTTAAAGATTAATTTCCTCCAAGCTCAGCGTTTCGATCACTCTGTATTACTGCGTACATTAGAAATTGTGTGGCGTATACCTACTTTACTTACCATATTATGCACGTGTTATAACCAGTAGCTGTATAGATAAACTTTGAAATGTTTCGTAAGTACTGTAAAAAATATTGTTTCAAGATAAATTGTATAATTAACAATATTCTGAAAAGTAAGATCATTAGCATATTTTTACATGCTCCAGTTAGGAGGGATACCATTCCAGCGTTTATACCAAATTAGGAGGGGTAACGGGGACTTATCTAAATAGGAAAGTGAAAAAATTTAGGCATAAGTAAATCCGAACACGGCCCATTTATTTACATGACACTTATCTTCAATGAAAAACACGCATAGTAATCCTTTCTTAGGAAGACATAAATACATAAGCATGTACCTACAGATGAATATAAGAGTTTTACTATGTACCCGTTGCCAAATTCCAAAGTACCATTAAATAATTCTTAATTACTATGTGTCTAAACGTAAGCATTCATCGCGCTTAGTTTGCGTTTCACTTCACCTCCTAACTCAAATTTAAACAATAATACTTCTCAGTCTGTCATATTTAGTGCTTGGCTCTAGCCTGTTTTACTTAACAAATAGAGTTTGAAACGGAAACCTTTTATAATATTGCTGCTTGAACTTTGAGTTGATAGTTCAAACATGGAATAAGGATTCTTTATATATGAGAAAGGACCCACGTCATTTGCTTACTGTAGAATTGCGTATTTATATGTATTAGTAAACTGTTAGACCTTCCAGCCAGTGGTTCTCTACGCCAGGTGAAAGCGTGGAATTCTTACGATAAAGAAATGGGAGCGTTCCAGGATAGCGTCTTCATTATACTTGCCTTGGATTATCTTGGTGCTTTAGTCAATTCGGAATACAGTTTAGATCTCAATTCCTGGCTGTATGACTTTCAAGAGTGTAACATCAACCTGATGCTTCTTGAACCAAATATTGCCCTGACCAAATTGGACTATCCAGTCTCAATTTCCTCCACGCAGTATTATTTAGATTTAAATGAAACTGAGAACAGCCGGAATACCCTGGTACTCTGGAGGTCATACCACCTTAATAAGCAGGAACTTTGTGCTGTACAAGTCTTTGTGCTCACGAAGCTGAAGACATTATTGACTCAGGCTGCATTTGGAAAACGAGCAAGGGACCGGACTGCTCTGAACTATGATTGTTCCCTGATTCTTTCTAAGAGGAGCCAGTACGCCTGGACGAGCTGCGTTGGGTTGATAGCCGGGCCCAGCCTTCATGTTTGGAATAAGTATGTAAGGAAGTTCCCGGACGATTTCTATTCCAGGTATTTCTGGCTCGTGGAGGAAACAGGAGGGCTCCTCCAGATACAATATTTCATTCTTCTGGCGGAGGAAAAACCCCGTTCCAGGGATTCAACTCAAATCGGAGTGGAGCTGGAAGTAGCTGGATGCATTTACATCTGCAGACTCTGCTGGAGTTGGAACGAGACGCTGGTTTCAGTCGAGGTAATAAATTACAGAGACTTTATTAGAACTATAAGCGCCGATTCGATTAGGTTCACTCACCGATCCTTAGCTGAATCGAAGTTGTTCCAACCCGGCGCGCCTAAATTGAGAGATCCGTGTGAATAAGTCATCATTGACCCTGATACACTTTTTTGGTATTCTCTTCTCTTATGTAATCGGGAACTAAAACGATTTAGGTATCCGTTCCGGAAGTCCAAGGCCCAAAGGTCGGATTCCGCCTGAAGATGGAAGGGGCGGTAAGGGAGATCACCGGAGAAGGGGTCAATTTCGTTCTGCCGGTGGCCTCATATTTGGAACGCGATACATCCTTTGGACATATTGAATATTACATTCTAGGACCGGCAAAGCATCAGGTAGATCCGAATAAGGACCACGTCTCCCTCAACTCCATCACTCCACAGAACTATTTGGGCTATAAGCGAGAAGTAGCTTTTCCTCAAATGGTCCAAGAAGTTCTCTTCGAGAACGTTCCGCCAAGAATAATGGAAATGGTAGCAGGCCGCGTTTACAGTGGTCGTCGTCGACAAGACTCAGTATCCACAGTCAAGCTCGACAGATACTTTCTCTTCGCATATGCTAAGAAGTACTACTTGGCGGGGAAGGACTCCTTCAACTTCGTGACCTGTCACGGCCTCCGAAATTCCGCATCCATTGATTTCTATTTGTCACCTATAGCCCCAATGGCTGGGCTCGTCCTGGTTCTCATTCTCTTGTCCACTTCTCTTATTGTGGGACTAGCAGGCTCCAGGTTTCTGAAGCGGAGGTTCATCATGGTCAAGTTTGTCTTTTATAGCATTTCCACAGTGCTGGACAATAACATTGGAGACAAGAGTCCGACTAGCCAGGCAGCAAAGCTTGCATTTGCTGCCCTTGCACTGCTTTCTCTCGTCCCCGGGAACCTTTACAAGGCCATAATCACTCGAGACATCATTTCCCCGCTTCCCAATACAATTTCCTATGAGAGGATAGCGGATTTGGCTGGGTTCCTGTTCGGAGTCCTCCCGAACAAGGAAGTACGGGAATCCGGTGACACAATACTTGAAAAGATTGAGAATACGAGTAGGCAGGCAGATCTTTGGGCTTTGGAGAGGAAGGAGCCGGATTTCGACACAATGGTCTCCAGTTGGGGTGAGGAACTGGCTATCGTTTCCATAATCCTTTATTATCTTAATCCAGATCTTAAAGCGGACCCGGAGTACATGAATTCCACCTACGTCAAAAAGTATACGAACTACCTGTCCCGGACGGTCATTTTTCCTGGGGAGGATAAGGTCTTTAGCTTCCTGAGTGACTGTTCCCGGAAGAGAGCCTTCATTGGGCTCGAAACTGAAATTGAGGACTTTATGAAGTTCCGGAATTCGGCGGAAGAGTTTGCATATGGCAAGGACAGGATCCTCCCCGTGAGGTACTACTGGCAGATCCCATATGCTGCCGGCGGATACTTGCATAGAAGGATGTCAAGTATCCTAAGTTCAGGGATTAGCGAAATGTGGGAAGAGCTCTACTATTCCAAAAGGAGGGATGAGCTAGACGCCGCTCTCACAACTACCGTTACTAAGGTTCAGACGCTCCAAACTCAGCTTGGAGCCCTGTTCCATCTCCATTTGATCGGCATTGCGCTTGCGACCTTCATTTTCATATTTGAAGTTGTAGTAGGGAAGCATGGAAAGGGATTTTGGAAATTTGGATTGATATTGGACAAGTTGCGCAATAGTCGAAGGGCTAGAAGGAAATGCGGACTCGTGAAAATCATGCTAAACGACGCTGAGTTACTTTTTTGAACGTTAGTTTATTGTGTACTGCCAATGAAGTGTGGGAATGCCAGTAGAATTAGCCTGATCGAAATGTTTGATTGATTTATAAATGCATTATCACAAAAACATCACAATTGGTAATAGATAAGATGTGAGTTGCTATTTATAATCTTTCGTAATTAGTTAAAGATATGACGATCTGCACATTACGCACGACAACAATAGCAGAACAGAACAATATGTGTTAAAGGATAGTAAAAATTATATATTATGAAATACAGAATTCATTTCGGCTTATATGTAAATACGTTATAGACAAACAGTATTATTTCAAAATGTCTCAAATCATCTGAAATAGAACGTGTTCCATCATTTAAAAAAAATATACCTAATTAATCTTAAAAGTTTACTAAGATTAGATAGTACGGACTACGGACATAAAATTGGACATAGAATTATGCTACATGTTGCGTGTTTATAGTTTACTAAAAAAGAATTCAACCAAAGAAAAATCTCATATTCGAATCAATTAGTTTACTTCTTGCTGAAGATGTCTTTAATTTAAATTTAAACCAGCTTTCCAATTATTGAATTTATTTTTGTAGATATAAAAGCCTGCCATATGTTTAGAAAAGGTGTACAATGCATACCGGCACTATCTATTTTAACTCAGTTCAGAGACTATAATTTTAACTTCGTATTTTGCACCCCCTTACAAACACCTGTAGCATGGCCAGTGAGTGATTGAAATTCGGCACCCCCAAAGCGCAACTGAGCTGGACAAACGTCCCCGAATTGACACCCTTACAGTAAATCTTAGAACTGGGGGGTGCGCGGGGGCCGATTATAGTGAGACCGGGACGTTAGGTCTACAGATGGATAAAGAAAAATAAATCATGATCATAGAAAATATGATAAAGAATTAGACATTTCTAACGCAAAATACAAATATTTGCTATGAAACTCAAGACCTAAATTGGAATTATTAACTGTACTGCTTGCTGTCTTTGCTTTGGTCCCAAGTCCCAAACAGCCTTTCTTAAGCTAACAAGTCTACCAATCATCAAGCATCATTATCAGTTTGCATATGGCCCCGCATCCATGACATTCAAACTTTCTTGAGCCCATCCTGTTATGTTCATGCTCATAATAGGGAAATCCAATTTACGGTATTTCTGGGCATTCCGTATTACTCATCCCCATACATCATACCTCAAAGTGGGAAAGGAAATGAGAGCCAGAAGCGGAGCCTAAAGTTAAAGCAATTGTACATGGTTTTGCCGTAGTGCGGTTAGATTGTATGAACTATGTATGAATGAATGAGGAGGATTGAATGAATGAGTCAAGCCCATTATGTTCTGTTGTAGTCTGATAAGGCGGCTCCTCCCTCCTCTCACGTACAGTAGTCCTTATGTTACAGATTGTTTTGGTAATGGGACACTATGCATACTACTGAACTGACTGGTGAGTTTGGGAAATCAAATTCAATATTCAATACACACAAAATTTCATTGATAAAGGTTGGTTTGCCATCCTGAGGTAGTCAACCTGTGACCCCACAATGGAGGCATGGCTTTTTGCTAATTCTATTATGTGCGTTAGAGTATTACTAATTGAGTACTAATTTGTGCACCATACGGCTGCTTGCGCAATTGACTTTTTTGACAATTTTCCCGACTACCCAACTCCAAAATTATTTTGAGGTATAGCAAAGGTGGTATACCGGTACCCATAGCGTGGGCTGTTAGTACTACGACGTGGCACAATCATATGCGCCAACTTAAACCTCAATTTGTTTCCATATGAGGCACTTTAAGTCGGATGGCCAGGGAGCCCAAAATGGAAAATTTTATCATAAATCCCGTAAGGTCCGTTGATTGAAAACTATGTGAGAAAAGAATGAATTTATTTACAGTAATTTCTACGCATCCAATTGTAAAAAAAATTACAACACTGCAAAAACATAAAAATCAGCTGTAGAGCAGAGCCAACCTTTAAGAAAAAGCATAATAATAATAATTATTAACAAGTGCTCTGACGAGCTCATGCGTGTAGCTCTACGTGCCACACGGAATGACAAATCACTACCGTGAAACGAATCACAATGGTGAGGCGAATTTATAACAGTGAGTCGAATCACAACAGAGAAACGCATAATAAAAAGTGAATAAATCAATTTAAAAAAACATATTTAAAATTCCCGCCAAGTAAACGAATTTTTAAAAAGTTTTCAAAGAAATATATTAGGTGTAGTTTAGTGTATCTTAAATTATTGTTAACTTAAGTTGACCTTGAGTGACCCTTGCGGGCCACCCCGGGGTTCTTGGAGTAACCGGTAGGCCGGAAAGCTGGTTATAGTCACATCTATTTTCATGCTCCCCAGGCCCGAATGATCATTTTGATATGTCACATGACAAGGTATAGTCGGCATCACCCCGGGTGATCTCTTCGAGGTCACCACGTGACCCACATAGGCCAAAATCGAAATTTAATTCCTAGCATATAACCCTGCATGGCTTGGGGCATCCGAATCTGTTGATAACTCAAGTTGACCTCGGGCGACCCTTGCGGGTCCTTCCGGGGTCGTGGAACCATCGGTAGCCCGGAAAACTGTTTTGACAAATGTATTCATGATCCCACAGCCCATACGGTCATTTTGATATGTCACATGACATTTTGTTGTCGGAATGACCCCAGGTGACCTTCCTGGGTTACCGTTAGGTCACGCAGGGGTCAAATGTCGCGGCAAACCGTAAAGAAGCACTCCGTACGGGATTCGGATCAATTTTACATGCCACATGGCACGGTCGAGTCGGATTGACCTCGGTTGACCTTCCGGGGTCAACGGAGGGGATCGTGCGGGTCAAATACGTTATGCATACAGTATTTGTTGTCTTGAGGTGTATACGAAAATTTCGACATGCCGCATGCCCTAGTTATGGAAATTTTTGTAAAAGGTCGGTGTTTGACCGCATTTGACAACCCGTTTGAGGGTCAAGGAGTCATTTGCCAGACTTGTACATTCGATACATGGAATCAGGGCCAAAGATTGAGTTTAGAGCCGTTGAGACTTTTTCCGTACATGCTACCGCAAAAATTTAAACACTCCCAGGGTTAAAGAAATAGGGTGATTTTGATTTGGACTAAATATAATAATTTAGTCTTAATCAATTATTTATTTCAATAGGTTGACTTTGAGTTCCCAAACGCGTCAGTATACATACTTTCCAATTTCCCAGACAGGCTACAACATATGCTCTGAGTAATACACAAACATGTTATGCAAGTAGTTGACCCCATTCCAACTTTGGGCTCCAACTTGGCTTATCCCACAGCCCAGCCTGCCTATGTCTACCTCTGGTTCTGGATCCGACAAGTAAGGACAATAACAAAGGCCCAGCGCGTAACTTCAACCTATTTATTTACCTTTTGGAATCAACATTTCCGAGGCTCACTTGCTCATTGTTCTCTGCCTGTCTGGGATTAGTCTGGCCCTGTCTCTGGCTCCTGTCTGTAGTGTCTAAAGTACGCGCTTCAGCCTACTTCGGATGTGGAGTGGAGTGCTATTAGTAGTTCTAAATGGTTGCGGTCTGGCTGTTGTGGAGACAGGACCAGGAAGGGAAGATTAAAACTACTATTGTGCAGACAAGGTCTCCGTATGACCTATATAGCCTACTCTGATTGACAAAGTGGAAGTGAGGTCCAAAATACTCGGTTGGAGCTAATTTTATTACAGAATACAGAATACTGGAGCTGGAAAATGAGTTCAAGTTCAAAAGCAGAGAAAGTTCTGCTAGAGCTTCTCAAGAAAAATACGTCTTGTGCCGATTGTGGGAGCAAAGGTGAGTAAATAATTTTGTTTTATGTTCTTTTTAAAAATTTAATGTAATTTCACAAGCATTGTTATTATGTTTTTAAGTCACGCCGTCGTTTCCTACAGATTAAAGTGAAACGCAGTATAAAATAAATATATATTGAAATGCGAATTATATTGCAGTTGCACAATCACAGATCATAAAGGTAGAGCATAGAGTGAAAAACATATAAACAAATACTAGCTAATTTCAAGCTTGTAAGGCTGCTTTTAGTTTAATGTCTGACATGTTGCAAAATTCGTACTCGTACGAGGCTTCTGTCCGGTAGGTCATGATTTGAATTTTGAATAGTGTATGGATTAAATATTACTTACTACACAAGTGCTCTTGCGAGCGCTTGCGTGTAGCCCTACGTGCTACACGGAATGACGAATCACTACCGTGAAACGAA
>JAQFZY010000947.1:0-19718 GCA_034696285.1 Hypogastrura burkilli
AGTCCCGCTTCCAGCTCTTCCAGACATCTTGGCTTTGCCGCTCCACTTGTTGCCAACGGTCCAGTCGGTTTACAGGGTTCTTGGTCAGGTCCGGCTGAGGGAGAGCATTATGAGGCCGCCCAATATTGAAATGGCCTGGAGTGAGAACAGAAACTTCATTAGGGTCCGCGGAAAGCGGACATAGCGGTCTCGAGTTGAGCATAGCCTCAACTTTGCAGAGCAGGGTTAAAAACTCTTCCAGGGTAGTAGCATGACCATCCATCACTCTTCGGAGGTGTTACTTCATGCTTTTCACGCCTGCTTCCCGAGATTGACTATCTGGAGTAAAATTCCCTAACACACGTTCACACAGGGCACTCTCAATCCTATTATCAAGTGCAGTCCATCGGCGTTCAGCGTTACCCGTATCAATCAGTAATTGTCTTAATTTATGTCTACCAATACCATTTCCATTTGTACATACAATGGGAAGTGGTAGATTGATGCGATTCAGCACCACTCCCACGATGTGCTATTTACTGGGTGTTATATGGACCACATACACTACATCTACAAATGATAAGCCAAATTACAAGTCCAGTACGGAGCAAGCTATCAGTCTCGTTGCACATTTAGAAAACTAGACTCGATAATCTGTGTTTAAAAAAATTTCACAGTCAAACAATTTAAAATAAAAAATGCATTTAGAAAAAGCAGGCTACCCTGAGCTTAAGTGTGCAATAGAAAGGAATACACAAGTTTCACAAGTTTAGGGTTAATTTGAGCGTCCATGAAGGTACTCCAGTTTAAATTAAGGCTATAAAAAATAAATTAATTAATTTACGCAAAATAACTAATGGAAAATGGAGGACCTGAGATTGAAAGCAAATTAACCCTAGACTTGTGAAACTTGTTTCTTTCTTCCTATCGTACACTTAAGCTCAGGGTAGCTTGCTTTCTCTAAATGCATTTTTTATCTACTATCCGTTAGTTAATTTAGAAGCTCACAGAAACAGGAAAGCTAAAGATCTGAGGAAATGTTTGACGCTGCACGTTTCCTTATTCGGAGCTGATCCACGTCCAAAATGTACATTTCCAGTTATTTGCGCTTATTTTGGTGGTGAATGATTCGAAATTGTTCGACTTATTTGGAAGGTCGATTGGACAGGCGCCTGTTTGCAACGTACCTTAGCCCTTGCTCTTGAAACGCAGGCGAAAAGTTTGATGCGTTGCATGCCAGTGTTTCGAAATTTAACAAAATGTCATTTTACACCCGTATTGACTCCACCCTGTTCTAGAGTCAATGCGTCATCTGCCAGAAGGAGGCATTGGATATTTATAATCCACACAAAAACTTGAGTCCAGATCCAGACACGACGAGACCATGGTCGATTCAGACCTCCCCTCAATGTCATTAGAAGTATTTGTTCAGTTTCGACGATTTTGCCATTCTAATAACTTGTACCTAATCAAAGTGGTGAATCAATTATTTGTTGTAGCCGAATCTGGGTTTCAATCAGGAACTTTCAAGAAATTAACGTGGACACTTCTGGAATCATAGCATTATCTAGGGCGGTAATTCTTTTTTACCTGAAGTCAGATTATTTTAAGAATGATATACAGCCTGGAAATCCGAATTCTCGGAGGTCAAGGTTAACCCAGGTTCAGTATTTACTCATGTTTCTAATGCGAACAAATTAACTTTAGCTGAACATTTCCTAAAAGTTCATTTTATTTAGACGAACCGACGAGAAATTTGTCTCGTAAAATGATGTTCAAATGTAATCTCAACCTTAAGAAAACAGTTAGAAATCCGTCCAAAAATACCTTCGAGCTTTTGGAATTGGATGCTAAATTCATGCATAAAAAGCTTTCATCGATTTTAATTAAAATGAGACGTGCACGAAACTGGGATATAGTTCCACGTGGCATGCTCCTGTTCGTGCGCCCCTAGTGACTAAATTATTTATTTTGCTGAGCCGAAAGTATCGGTACCGTCTGTCTTCATTATGTGCTGAAACTTTGGCATTAGTTAAACCAAAACTGATTTAGGAAATATTGAGAAGACAAAAAGTTCAACAAATTTTCCAAAATTTCCGTTTGAAGGTTATTGGAAGGAAGTGGCGGTCGAACTTTTGTGACCTGATTAGTGCAAATAAATATGCAGTGTTTGAAATTTAAACCGCTTTATGTACCTAGCCGAAAAAATATTCAAATCAGCCTGATGCAGATATTAGACTACTTAATTCAAACAGAATATATGAAGCACATTAAAAAATGTCAAAAAACACTTGGTCGAATAATTCAAATACTATCCCGGGTTTCTGAATTTTTTTTTGAGGACTGCCACTGAGTCATTGTCATGTCCAGAATACTTACGACTTCGTTGGCACTAACAATTGTTCTGTACGACGAGTACTGTTGGAGAGGAAGTTCTGGAATCAGGTGTACTTTGTGGCAGCTGTCTGAAGAACTCCTACCCGATTTCGAATCCGACAACAAGCTTAGGTGTGCTGGAGGAAGAATCCGTTGTCGTGCACTCAAGGCATAGTCTGCGTGTAATGGCTGGAGTGAGCCCCTATTCCGGTTTTGAGTTTACAGGTGACAGAGTTCTAAATATCCGCCATTTGTATCTAGTACACCGAGTGAGGGATCCAGGGAAAGTTGGAAATGGCGCCGGACATTTTCTCACTGGAAAACATAGCGGCCGAGTTGAACCTGAGCGTAGTGTACGTTACAGCAGAACAGGCCACAGGTTATCCCAGTCTGAAACCTCTCTTTGTTGGGACGGTCAGAATGGATTTGTACAGTTGGATCTGGGACCCGGATCATTGCTTGTCATATTTGCATCAGAGGATCCGAGATACCGTCATATATAAGGTTGGACATATTGTTAAGGAAGTGGGACAGTATGTATGTAAGGTGAGGAAGTTGAATATAATCAAATTTTATAATTAAAGGTAATTATTTTACTTTTTGCCTAAGTCTGACCTTCACCGACATCTAGCTAGGGAGGTCATTGATCTTAACCAAGGTCACTACCATATTCTGTGTGATATTAACTTCCCATAGACATACTAGAGGACTTTGACCTTTGTTAACCTCTAGTGGCTACTACGAATATCATAGGTCTGAACCAAGCTCACCATTGTAACACCGGTGACCATACCCTTCGACAGACACCTCACTTGATACCTTTTGGTTCAAATTTGTTGTTGACACCTTATGTGACCTACCTACCTTAGAGGTCCATGTGGTGCAACTAATAACGGATATTTTTACTTAATACATCCCCATTGGACTTCCCAAGCTGACCAAACAGTATGAAAACAGTCAAACTTTGTAAATAATTTACAACTGTACTAATTTCAGATGGATTATTGCACGAGGGATCACCGGCGAGATTCTTCCAGCCTCCTCTTTTGGACGACCCCATTTGACCGTGCCGGCTGGCTCCTCCTTTCTGCTTGCGTTCTAGGTCTGACCCTTGTCATGAAGGGAGGTCCAGTATGCAGGCCCGGCCGTCTACTCCTACCTGGGACCCCTCCAATCGGAGATGGAAACCAACGACGACGTAAGGTCATGTACTATGGATGTGGAGGTTTTCTATAGGTTCTATGATAGTTCGCGGACTAGCTTTAGGAAGTTCATCAGGAGTGTGCTGGGACAATTCTAGTACTATTTAACTGTACATGTAGTACACTTTTTTCCATCTGCGTCCTTCTCCCACTATTCCAAATACGTGTACGTCTAATGTATACCTAAAATGATCACAAGTACTTTAGAATTGTATTATTTTGGATATGAATACTTTACTGATACTATATTATGATATTTATGAAGCATGGAGTTACATTCGTTAATAAATAAGCACAAAATTCATCAAGCAAAAAGGATCTTATTAAATGTGTTATTAGTGATAAATCTAAGCTGTACAGGTACGGATCAAGTTCAAGCTTTAACCAAGGACAAACAAACAGACAGACAGACAGATACCAAGACCATCTCATAAGACCTTTTGGTCTAAATGGAGAACTACGCTACAATATCTTTAGGAATAATACCAGCCGTGCTGCGGTAGCAGCCATACTTCTTTAGGCACGCACACATATTTCAGTTTCACGTTACACCCGAACACCGAATACGGCAATTGGGTGGCAAAACCAGCCATAAGCCGAAATTAAACCTTTCTAAGACTAGTAAGCTACCTAACCTAACGTAACCTAACCTAATTTACCTCATTTTATCTAGTCTTTAGAATTTCGTTCGGTTATATGTTTAAAGTTTCCCGGTATTGGTCCATGTGTGAAAGACGAGCCCACAACTAGTTGTGCCAATTCCGGGGTTAAGATGGTAACATATAATACATTGAGAAGCCTTTTGCTTTATTGCATACACTCTTTTCTATAGCATTTATGCAAAGTGCAAAAATCGTCGAACAAATTGCCTTCAATTATTTACGAACTACAATTTATAGAAAATGCTTTGAATTATAAAATGAATTTATGAATTACTGGTAGGCACAAGATCAAGTAGCCAAACTGTGGAGCGGATAATGTCATGAACTTGATCTTACTACTTCCGATCCCTACAATAATAATTGTTGCTTCTAGAATAACTAGAATACCGTAACTGAACGGGATCTCAAGTCCCGTAACCCTTACTCTGTCCTGTATACGTACCTACTATCCTATTTTGTATTGTTTAACCTAATCCTAATGATTCCACCTGAGTTCACCTGGTTAACTTCTGGTATCAACCGTTATGAGTTATTAGACATTCTCTCAAATAGCGTATGTACCTGTTTATGATAACAATGTAAGTACTGTAGTATCAGTACTGGGAGACTTTGTTATGTGTATGATTTTATACCTGCCGTTGTTCCTCTGAGCAATAAATATTTACATCTTCTTAGTAGTTTAACATTGTTCGGGTGTCAATCTACCAAGTTAGTAAGCCAATTTTTTGCCAAATCCAGCCAAGGAACAGTTTTTAGGGACATTAAAAAACTATTGTGACCGTGCGTTCTGACACTACTGGCGTGTAAGAATTGAAAGCGAGATGCTTCCTCTTCACGTTGCCCTTTCCTTGCTTCTCGTTGGCTCCGGCATTAGTGCGAATCCCAAGTTGCGAACCATAGATCTTGGTGAAAATTACATCGTTGGAGAAGAATGGGTATGGGATAGAAAATGAGCTCATCATAACATGAATTCTACTGCGCGGTTGCAACATAAGGTTCTTGTTACAGAGTTTTCCCGCGCGCCTACAAATTGAGGTACTCGCTATACAGACGATTCCCGCTCACTTATAATATTAGGTACTCGCTACACAGTCATTTCCTGCGCGGCGACAACATATAGTAAACGTTACAGGCATTCCCTTGAATCCATTTTTTTATCATGGAATTAATTTTTACTCGTTTACTTCATTAAGGTTACGCATACTGTGGCCAGACAGCTTTGCGACTTTGCAGGGCAGGCGCTCGTATCCATAGAAACACTGGAAGAGGACATCCTAATACGCGCACTTCTACGAAATGCGAGTGAGGACAAATATCCCGATTGGACCGTTTCTGCTTCTAAAATATAAATTTTAATATTTACTAAAAATTCAAATTGAGCCATTTCCCAAAATTATTTTCCTATACCTTCATACATGTTATTGCACAGGCTTGACAGACTACGTTTGGACGAGCGGAAAGAACAATGGGGCGGACCGGAGAATATGGAGCTGGGGAACCGGGAAACCGATCTCATACAACAGATGGCATCCGGGTCAACCCCTCAAGGACGGTGACCTTTGCCTGGCTCTGGACACTCATTCTTATGACCGGGCCTGGATCAGTTGGGCATGCTCTCATAAGTTGTTGCCGCTCTGTGAGGGCTAAGCCTTAGATTCCTCCGAATTAGGAATCACCCCTTTCTTTGAAATATTGGAGTAAAACTTCGGGAGCGGGTCAAAAAAATCACCTCTGTCCAGGCGGAGAAATATTTCACAGTTTGATCCTCTATATCGTTTATTTTTGACGTTTTTTTGTTGGAAAACATGGGATATAGGATAATATTTAATGCGGATTTGCACAACAGGCGTAAATTTAGAAATACTTGCTCCGTTTGACCTCCAAAGTAACGTATTTTTAACTGTTGTGGTTAAGAATGTGAGACTTCTAGTAACAATTGACGCCATTGTGCCGCAGGCGAAAATTGTGCATATTTTATATGGACAATTATATTTTTGACGAATATTTCGGAGGGGGTGGGGGCGGGCCCTATGGACCAGTTCCTGGACACGCCCATGCAGATTTCTATTGTATAGAAATCATTATTAGTAATTTATTCCCGTAACGTATGAGCGTCTGAGATCCTAGTCTTAAGCATATCTGATATTATATTAGTCGGAACACAATAGACGATGATTCCTTGGATCCCCTTTGAGTCAGCTTCACAATCGGGATCGCTTGGCGGTTGAGTCAAGAAGGTCAAGAGTGTAGTTTCATAAGTTGTTTTGTATCTTCTTACTACTAATTAAGTAAGAAATGGGACAATGTCATCACCTTATACTATCCCATTTGTCTCCTCATAATTGCCCTTTTAGGTTAAATACTAATTGCCTTCAAATTTGAATTGGGTAAGGCTATTCCTTGTGTATTAAGGGCACACATATTTAAAGGGTAACAGAAGCTTTCGGAAGCAGTTCCGGACGGGATCATTGGGAAAATAAGCGGAGGCAATATCACCTACATACTAAATATTTATATGCTAAACAGGATGGCCGGCCCGACCAAAGTAAGCAAACTATTTAGAACATTTACTGGTTCGAAATGATATATTCGTCATAAAACGGAAGTTAGCGCATATTCCGAAAAACAAACCTATGTAATTGTTGCAATAAAGTTTACAAATGTTATACTTTTACGTACGGTGTAAGGTAACAATTTTTAAATTTCCCACAGGTCGCTCTTAGCCTGCTGCTGGCGCTCGTTGTCGCCACTATTGTACACATTGGGCCCAGTGCTGCTGCCGTTGCTCTTGGGACTCCGGCACTTTCGACCAATACCAGCTTGTCAACTCCTGGACGCCAAGGCCGGACTTTTGGACTCATTGGCAGACTTGAGCAAAACTTGCTGGATCCATTGGGTCTATTTCATGGACGGAACGGTCATAATAATAATAACCCTGTGACCGTGATTAATAACAATAACAATGTAGTGGGTCACTAAAGGTATTATTTTCCTCCCTTGGGGTACTATTATTAATATTACTGTAATTTGTTTAAGCGATAATTTAAAACGTTTTAACTTGTTTACTACATAGCATACAGTAGGTAAAGAATATAAATATTTTACAGTAAATATTCTTCAGCAAAATATATGCCTAAAACGACTCTCATAACATATAGTACTTTCTAGTAAATGCATATAGTACATTGTTGACGGTTCGTATATATTAAATTAGTAAAAGTTTCGTAAAATTGTATTGCTTAAATATTGTTTAGGAGTTCTAAGTATGCTACGCGATTTTAGAGGAGCTTTTTCATTTAAAAGGGAGGAAAAGGTACCAATTACTTGATTTCAACGAAAAGGGGGTACGTTAAGATTTTTAGGGGGAAGCGAAAAGATTTTTTGGGCCCAAAGTTAGCCTTTACCTGATTTCAAAGAAAAGAGGGTACGTGTAAGATTTTTATTGGGAAGCGTGAAATGGTGTTTGCGTTAACTAAGTTTAGGTTTTCGAAATTTTTAAATCTTGCTCTTGCCATTTTAGGCGCTAGACCCTTTATTTTTGGACATTTTAACGGAAACCGAATATTTAGCGTGACGGTTAGTACAACATAACTTTAAGCATTTACAATTCATACTGTCAACTTTCATATTTAAAAAAAGGAAGAGTTAGTGTTAGTAGACTGTAGCTAGTAATATTAGATTTTTGGTATATATCCTACACTCAGAACTCATTAGTCATTAATTATTCCTACGAAAGAATCCTCTCTACGTCTATTTCATACTAATCTTAAGTACTCACTAAATCCTAGTCTTCCGGAGTTCCCCCTTGAAACTAGCAGTCACTACTAATTACGTTAGACTTAGCTTAGATGGGAATTACCTTTTATGGATTTCCCCAATTCATGCTTTGGGCGGTAAACAACTGCATATATAAATAATGGGTATAAGTCGGTTCTCCGACATTCACCAACAAAAGCATTGGCAAAAAAGAATCCGAAAACGGAGGGAATACTTACTATAGCTTTAGCAAGATGGCCGGATCAATCAGAGTAAGCACTCAGCAGCAAGCAGCTGATAAATCGGTTTAATTTTTTTTACAAATTGAATTTACACCAATTGGGGTAATACCTCAACGGTTTGGTCAATTTTTCAAAAAAAAAAAAAATACAATTAAAAATCAAAAAATTGTATTTTTCGATTAAATTGTACGGGACTTCGAATTCGACATTCGGAATTATTACTTAGTGAAACTTTGACTTTAAACTTTTTGCAGATTTTCCTAGGCTTCCACCTGGCGGTGGCCTGTATTACTACCATAATTGGACCAGGAGCAGGCGCTGCTTTGGCTGCTCCTCTGAGTCCCAGCAATAGCAGCTTTTCTAATTCTTCGCGCCAAGGCCGGACATATGGAGTCGTTGGCAGACTGGAACATGACCTTAGGGTCCTGAACAGGCTCGAGCACCAAGTCCTCCAACCCTACCATCCTTTTCAATATGGAGGCGGTCGATTCCGTGGAAGTAATATTAATAATACCCCTGTGACCGTGATTAATAACAATATTAACAATGTGTTGCCAGGTTAAGATCCATATCCACTCATATCAAAACAACCTTGTAATTACGTTGTATTCAATCGAACTAAATAATCATAATATTTTTTATCCGTTAGCATCCATAATTTATCTAGTTCTATTTAGCAAAAATTTCGGAAGTAAATTCCGACATTGCTGTACAGTACATATACGCTGAAAAAAGTTGATTCCGTGTTACCTGTTTTACACTATTTACACTTTACACTACGTCGCATTAGGACTTGATAATGATATTTCATGAAGTTTTGATTGCACTATGTAGGCCGAGCATGATAACAGATTTCCGCTTCATGGATGCTGCATAGCTACACTACCCATGCGCTCATCATAACGCTGCATATTATATAGAAGATCTCGCATCACGTTTAGCAAAATCAATACGCACAGCCTTTCGTGAAACGAAACCAATGAAGCCAAATAGTTAAGCTGGCTCAATACATGCAGTGGACTAAGCACTTTTAATTAATTAACAAGCAAAAATAGTCGGCAGTTAGGCGGTTGGGCCGCTCAAGTCTACAGTTAAAACGTAATATGTAAAAAGTAAACCCCATTTACACAACGCACAGAATACCAAGTATTACTTCTATGTAAGCTCAAATTAGTTGAAGCGCCATATCTAACAGAACTCTTCGACTAGGATTTGATTTATTTGCGACAATAGTGACGGATCGGGTTTTGACGGGTCCAACTGTACCTGCGCCGATGAATTGAATTTCTTTGAAACAGTAGGACTCTGATTCGGCTTGTAAAAGAGCAATAGGTCCGGGGGGCCGAACTAAATTTGTTTGAGTGCGCGGATGGGCTTTGGACGGGCTCAAAGGTGCCGGCGGCACCGGAGTCGATTTATTTGAGACAATAGCACACAAATCATGTTTGGACGGACCCGAAGATGCCGTCGGTAACAAAGTAGATTAATTTGAGACAATAGCACGTAAATGATGTTTGGACGGACCCAATGATGCCGGCGACGCCGAAGTCGATTTATTTGAGACAATAGCACGCAAATCATATTTAGACGGACTCAATGGTGCAGACGCCGATTTATTTGACACAATAGCACTCAAATCGTATTTAGACGTACATAATGGTGCCGATGTCGATTTATTTGAGGCAGTAGCACGTAATTCATATTTGGACAGACTCAATAGTGCCGACGTTGATTTATTTGACACAATAGCACGCAAATCATATTTGGACGGACCCAATGGTTCCGACTTTGACTTAATTAAGACATTAGCGCGCAAATCATGTTTGGACTGACCCAATCTTGCCGGCGGCGCCGAATTTAATTTATTTGGGACAATAGCACGTAAATCATGTTTCAATGATTTACCTAATGGGATACTACCAGTGGTACCGGTAGTGCCGAATTCAATTTTTTTTAGACAATAACGCATGTACCTGGTTTTGACTGTACACTGGTGCCGGCAACCAGCCTAATTACGCTTCTTGGGCATACCAGATCGGGTACCATGGTAAAAATATTGTCGCCCTAAGATAGATGTTCTTCAAAGTTGATGTACCTCAACTAGATCCTTGTATCTTGACGAATATTTAAGCGATCTCGTAGTTCTGAAACGGTACTTTTCACGCATTTCCAATTTTGCGTAAAATGATGTACAAAATTCGCTTCAAATACAATTCGGTAAAACGTCAGCCTGAATGACTCTCATACTTGTACAAGAGATATACTCATGTGGTCACAGGCCAACTTCAGCATATTATTCTCGAATACCCAGATAAGTGAAAAATCATTGAAAACCTCATTTCTTGCTTGTACCAAAGTTAGATACTTACTTTACTTCTCTAATGAATTGACTGATCCCTTCCAAAAATCGTATTTTCTAATTAGGGAATGGGAAGGCCCGAGCAGGCAAAGATAAGCTACGTCTAGGCTAAGATGTCCTCTTCTTGCTGTACGTACCCGTAATATATCATGTAAAATCATTCTCCAGTAGTTCCCCCTTGAAATTGGCCGTCACAACTAATTACATAATTACCTTCACTACATAGGAATATGAAATACTGTTCATGGTATTCCCCCATCCAAGTTTTGGACACAATAGTATATAAAGGTTAGGAGACAAGGTTAAGGTATTCACAAGCGCAATCTTAACTGAGCTAGATCCTAACGGAATATTAAAACAATTAGGATGGCCATATCAAACAAAGTAAGTAAAAATACATATATATAAAACTATTGAAACGCGGCTTAACTATTTAGTTTAATTTAATTTGTTTTTAATTGACGAAAAAATCTAGCTGATATTCATCGAGTTTCTTTTGAAATATATATTCGAAAACCACTAGTATTTTTACAGCGTGGAACGAGAATTATCATGAGAATATTTTCTAGTCGACGATTGTATATCTGAATTAAATTTAATTTAGTTGAACGCTTCGAGCTAACTCCAATTTTTTAAAATGTCCCACAGATTCTCATATGCATCTTTCTGGTGGTGTCTATCGTTACTGCCAACATTGGAGCCGGCGCTGGCCCAGCCTTGGATCCCCCAGCTGTGAATTCTACAAATAATAGTTCCTCTACTTCCACACGGCAAGGACGATTTTTTGGCTTCCTACCACCACCGTTCATTGACCCCTTCCGTCATTTTCATAGACATCGATTCCACCGACCCGGCCTATTCCAGGGACCCAACTTATTCGGTGGAAATAATTTCAATAATAATCCTGTGAATATTATTAATAACAATGTTAACGGGGGGTTCCCGGGCTAAGGCGTTTAGAAATTGGATCACGAACCAGTCATGTCGTAATTGGTCATTGAGAGGTGCATTTAGTTCTGCCAAACATTTTCTGGAATAAATTTAGACTAGCATCTACTTAGGTTAGGCAAACGCATTAAGTCCTTGAAATATTTTTATATTATGTATGTAGTACGTATTCATATTCCCATGTCATGAAGTTCTTTTTAATTGTATTTTATTTCGAGTATAACAGCCAAACCTGTCTAAGGTATTGTTATTGTCAGCTTAAAAGTTTTCATTGTCTTAAAGTCATAGCCTACGAAGAGTGTGACATACCCAAAATATGGGAAAGTGGCCCTAAAGTCAGCTGGATTTGGCTCATACATACTTATACATCTTGACCACCTAAATCAAGTTTAAACGGATATCAAAGACATATGACCCATTCTTGACCCTCTTCTGGTCACTAAACTCTTTTGTCATCCGGGTTAATTGGATATTAGACCAGTTAAGTGTCAATTAGCTGACCTGCAACTTTGATGTCTATTAAAGTTTGTTCAGGAGGTGTAACGCTGCTGTTTCTGAATACATACAACTTTACGGTATCGCATAAACCAAACGTCTAATCTAAGTTGAGCCAAATAGTTGATTGACAGTAGACTGCCCGTTGCCTACTGTCGGCTGACTGTACTATAGCTAAAACATGTCAACTGTTTCTCTACGTCATTTTATCATTGTAAATCTACACGCTATGATGAAGTACTGAGCAAATATGAGAGACAAGAAACAGAAGCGCTATGTAACTAACAATATCACTTTACCAATGACGAACAGGAATGAGACGGACGACGAAAGACTTTAAGCCAAAACGAAGAACTCTGTAAAGAGTGACTTTAGTTTATTTAGCTCAAAGGAATGAGAGTTTAATAATTACGGGAGAGCCGAGTAGGTCCTTACGTTAAGGGAGTCAGAAGTGTTCTCTCTTTTACAACCAAAAGTTCTGACTATTTATACGGAATTGAGTGGCGACATTCAATTCCCTATCGTAATTAATGTAAATACAATGTTTCATTTCTGAGGATTTTTGGGACTTAATTAAATATTTATTCCCATAAGAGTAAGGTTAGGGCTTTAGACTGACCGTCTACAAATGGGCCGTGTCATTTCACAAAACGTTCATAGTTATCACATATCATATCATATTGGGTTAACATAATGTCTGGCTAATCGAATGATCTAGTCTAGGATACCAGGTCCTAATATGCCTATCATACACAATGGATATGAACCTTAGTGATGAAGACTTTCGTACACTTTGTATATACATACACGTGCATTTCCTACATTCACATTGGTATCTTACATTTAGCATTTGTATACAATGATATAGGGATTGGCACGAAGTCAAGCCATGCAATAAACATAAAACACAGAAGCCTGTGTTACAGAGGTCGAGATCTTGAAGTGTGTCAAGTTTCCGCTAAATCTAGCTGAGGGCAGTTTTCCCATAGTTTGGGAACGATATCCTCTCTAATATGCACCTGAAAATCTCAGTCACCAGACCGCTTTATTCGTTCTGTAATTGGCGGGAAACAGAAAGGGGCGGAGTAATGCAAAATTTCCTTTCCCGTTTTTGAACAAAATCACACATAAGATGGCGTAGGTGTGCGTGATATCTGCATGGTGACTTTAAATGTCACATTGGCATGTATCTATACGATGGGAATGCCCAGATGATGTAACTGTGTTTGTTATGAATTCAAATGTTACGCACCAGAATTTCTGGTTCCGGGCCCGTCCTAGTCCTAGTCCTTTATAGGATTGTGAGTTAAATGCGAAGTATTCTGAATTCTGAAAAAAAAACTGTTTGGGGAGTCTAGATCTTATCCGCTAAATGTACTCAATATAAACTGGCGATTCGAAGGAATTAATTACATGTAAGCTAACTACCTACCGTGTAACTTATACTAATTACTAAAGCAGGTAGGTACCCAGTACCCAGTTTTTGAATGACATTATAAATATGTAGCAGATATATTAAAACATGTGAATTTTAGTGTGTTCCGGATGCTCGACTTCCTATAATTCTTTGCAAGCTGAAACGGAATAAAATAATTAATTTAAATATATGTAGATATCGTTTGAGTTTATTTAAAGTCAAACGTTTATTCAATGAACATAGGATACAAATAGTGGTTCGAATCCTTCTGTGACCTTTGGTCTGGTACTTATGTAAACCTCTGGTACAATGGTAATCTACCCGCTGCAAAATAATAAAATTGATTAAATATATACATTTTCCTTTACAAGGTCATGTAGCTTAATTTTAGTTTACACAATGAAAATTAAATACGTACATTAGACGAGTCGCATTTAAGGGGACACCACACTCTCCGCGCTTCTGGTTGCAGGCCGTTGTGCCCTGGTTACAGACACACTGGTAGGTCCCAGCACAGTACTTGACACCATGTCCATGCTCGCATTTCCCTAAGGGTACGAATAGTGTAGTCATTCAGTTGTAAACTTAAATTACGGTACTGTAGTACCTACACTGAAATAAATATTTGGACCTTTACCTGATGGATCCCTTGAAAGGGAAGCATTTCCTTGCCCAAGAAGGTAAAGCATGAAGACCAACGCCATGCAACCCAGTAAGACGTTGTTTCTACGAGCCATTATTAGCGCTTGTGCTATGTGTGCTGCAGAACGCTTTCAGAGCTTATGGAAGCCTGATGTGGAATAGCGAGGTATTTAGACTGTCTACATGCCTAAACCTTGAAAGCACAGCGTGTTAAAAGCGTATAGCATTATTAAAAAGAATATCTGTGGCTTATACTAATTACGACCTATATTCGACACGTCTTCCTTCTACTCTAGATTACTTAATATTGGCCTTAATTCATGAGTGCATGTCAGTCAAGTCCTCAGAAGGACTAATTAGTAATTACCATTAATTAACTAAATGATGACATATAACATACATAACATAAAATACTATGTATATTGCCGTTTCCATAGTTCCATTTCTATTCTTTAAACTTTGAAGTACTATAGCAGTCCCTATACTTATGCTTACACAAAATGTTTTATGTAAGAGTGCGAGTTTAATTCTATTGGTATTTAATGACCGCATTAAGTACTGGTGCATTAGGAAGGTATCTGTTCCGTTGAGTACAGCTAATGAAGCAGAGTTTATTTAAATAGGGTGTGAAATAAATATTATGACTTTATATCTAAAATGATTGCAAAATGAGAATTTGTACAAAAGATACCCCGAGATTATGCAACCACATTTGACTTATTATTTTAAATATTTAGTGGCAACCTGACTCTGTGAGCTCTGGCATGGAGGAAGTAAAAACAGCACAATAGCATAAAACAACTTTCAATGACTTAGTGTAAGGCAAGCCTATGCAGTTGTGGCGGGAATGTATGATATACTAAAATCAAGTTTCCGGTGTAAACAAAACACCGAAAAGGACTGGGCTTAAGAATCGCATATGGACAGTATGCAGCAAGTCAAGAGTCACATCATGTTCTCTTGCTTAATCAGCTCTACAGAGCCATCTTAAAAATTAAAGCGAGGAAGTAGCGCATTCCAAATTTAAACCGGATCAGAACGTGAAGCCTAATTTAGTTTATCGGGAAAAATGAAAGTTTTGTGAAAAGTTTTAAGTTATGAGTGTCAAAAGTATTCTTCCAGGCATCCGTGTACAAACAACGGGTAAGATTACTGTAGAGTGATGTTTTGAAGCCATATTCAGGGACCATGTATATGTCATCCGTTGGTGACGAGCCCCGCAACGTTTTTCATCCTCAAGCTCTGAAACTTCAATGAAACGCGTCGAGTATTCGGCCAACCCGAGGTCACTCGACGACATACCATCATTCCCAACAATTACACACATATATGAGGTCATCCTGTATGAGTCCCATTAAGTGTTAATTCCGTTTTCCGTCACACACAACAATGCGTATTTAGTACAAGCGCTTCAGATTCTAAAACAGTTTGGAAACTTAAATCAGACACGTCGTTTAGAATTACACTGTAAACGGTCACAGGGGTCTTCTTAGAGCTGCTGAATTGAGTACGAATGTGTACACTAATGTTTTGTCTTCAAGAAGAAACTAGTCGCAGGACTCATGGACGTCACATTCGGTAGCAAACTAGTTGGTAAAAGTGGTTACATAATCTCGGGATGTCTTTTGTATTTACTTTATACGTATTTATGTGTGTATACTTTGGACCGTGAAAGAGCACAACCGTCATAATATTTAATATCTACATTTGATGCTAAAATCCGTCTTTTTTGATGTGGGATTATTATTATGTAGTGACTAGCAAGAAGAACGTTCTACGAACGGGGGAATAGGCGATGGCGATATCCTACTTTCCATCCATCATCATATCTATATTCTACCTTATTTTAATATCCACCACAGATCCCGCTCGTCTACTTTCTACCGGTTTCTACCTTGAATTTTCTTATCCGCGGTCACCTGTGACGCAGAATATAGCTTTTAACATTCATCTAAGGATCGCACAGATCATTTTGATGTGCTGCTCGGTATAATTTAAACTTTCAAGACACTTTGACCTTGCGCTTCATTGACGCTTAGCGGATTTGCAGCAGCGGCAGCGGTCACCTTTGACGCGGCATACACATTAAACATTCTCCTACTGATTGCACAGGGCATTTGGATGTGCTACTCCGCATAGTTTAAACTTTCAAGACGCTTCTACCTTGAGCTTCATTGACGCTAAGTTCCAGCGGTAGCGGTTTCAACTGTAAAAGACTCTATTTCCAGTTAGCTGGTTAAGATTTTAAGCTATCATGCGCTTCTGTAACATTAGTATTTGATAAAGTTAAGCCGTTCCAAACGGTCGGGCTACAAAATATATATATCGTTTGTCGGTCCAGCAATGAGTCGAATTTCAAATTAGTTATTTGTTGCACAGGTTCCAGATGTGGTTGCTGTGATGGGCAAGCTACACAAGGCAAGGCACAAGGTTGCGTACTTTGCTAAATTAAATATTTTATATCACAATTATAAGCATTCGTATTATTTCCTGTGTATTAACACAAAATCGTAAAGAAAGTAAGAAAGATGCAGATCGCGACAAGCTATTTCAGATATGTGATGAAGTTCTTTTTTTTTTTTAAAAAGTGTCAAAAAATATTTTGGCCGATACAGGGATCGAACCTGTGACATCCGCGTTATTAGCACGGCGCTCTAACCAACTGAGCTAATCGGCCGAGTATAAGACTTTATCCTTTTTCAAATACTATAGACTAATAGGTAGATACTACTAGTGCAAAAAACCACATCTCTACTATCTTATGTCGGTTGATCTTTGATGATATCTCTAACACCCGCGTTGTGTCTGATTAACGCGTAACGAATTAAATGTTGTTCGTTATTTTTTTTTTATTCCAGAAAATATAAGAAAATATAATTCTACTACCCCCTGCTGCTTACAATGGATAAATATAAATAAAATATTAAATGCTTGCATGGCTTTATTGGTTCGAGTACCTGAGACATTCTGGACTATAAGTCCAAAGTGAAGTGTAAAAGGCCTAGTATATGCTTTTGTGAGTTAATCCGATTTAAACTATTTTTGATATTAATATACTATGTATATATATATATAATTATACTATTATTTTGCAATGAATAAAAAGCACTATGACTTAGAATATATATAGTATATATAAGTATAAGTATATAATATATATAAGTCATAGTGCTTTTTATTCATTGCAAAATAATAGTATCACAAAGTTCAATATAATTACCTAACGTTTTTGAAACCCTAGTTTCAGTAATTTGGAAGCTAATTACTACAGACATGTTGAATATTCCCAGGATAAATTCAAATATAGTGAGATACGACCAGCCTGAAAATGATTTAAAAACATTACCTACCTGTTTGTATCTTTAAAAAGTTTTTTTTTCGTACTCGGATTTTTCTAATGCTGTTGTAGTTTCACAATTATTGTGCTCGAATTATTTGGTAAAAATACTATTTTCAGGCAAGCCGGTTTTCACCTCCTGTTGAATTGACGTATAAACGAGCTCAGTTTCAACAAAAAGATTTACGCTTTAAATGTTGGTTCAGGATTCAGACGCTCTTTACTTTCACTTCCTTACCTTAATTTCGTATTTGACGTTCCAAAATACCCCTCTTTCGTCCAATTTAAGGAATCGGCTCATTTCCGGACCCGTAATGCACAAAAACATTCTCTCCTCGTCTCTAATGGAAGGCGGTGGACCATCGCAAGTCACTATGTAGCCATTCTGTCATTCAAAGTTGGTTTGAATTTGAAACAGACGTATTTAATTATACTATAAGGTGAACATTATTGTATTACTTCTTATTACCCGAGTATAAGTATCCCCGATGACTGTAGTAACCCGAAACTTCTTTGCATCCGCATCACTCCCAAAGTATCCCACACAGATGAATAGCGTCCGGTTCTTATATTCGCACCAAAGGAAAAAACTGTGCCCTTTGAATTGGTGCACAAACGGTGTCCACGTGAAGGATGTTTCTGCAAATTGACTCAACGTTTAAGTAACAGAACTCCCGAATTATGGTATAAAGGAGCTTAACGCTCGGTAACCTGTTTTTTTGAAATCATCAATAGAATAGCAGCGGGAGGCCAGGTATGTTCTTTGGACAAAACCAGCACTTGTACTGGATTCAAATTCAACCTCGTGTACTTCTTTGTAGTGGGCCAAGTACTTCGAAAACGGTATACTATTCAGACAGTATGGAGCGCCAGGGATAAGACACGGAACTGGGCTACGGGTAAAGAAGTTTGGAGTACATTATTTCGTGTGAGAGATCATCAGCATTTAATTTTTTGGTGGCTTCAAAAATATAGTTTTTACCCGTTAAAACATAAAACCTCTTAGCCGATATAAAATTTTTGGCGGCCATACTATAATTTGCTGCAGGTAAAATAGTAATTATTAGATATGTTGTAGAAATTGGGGGTAATGTTTTTTTTGCAATGTTCATACTCGGTCGCACAAACTCAAAAGCAATTTCCACACATGTCTCATCTGCTTATTCTATTGTAAGGTGATTAGGTTTAATTTTACTATGAGATATGCGCATGGAAATATATAATAACATCATATACATACATTCATAGGTATGTTGCGTTTGAATATCTCTGAGTTTCTATGAACCTGGTAAAAACATTTACCACCCATTTTTTAAATAGGTCCGCTAATTTCTGTCTTTAAGCTGATCGAAATTAAACATTTCTCTGCCTAAAATTGTACCGGCCCAAAACTATATTTTGGTGGCCACGAAAAATACCAGCTTATAATGTAAACTTGTTTCTAATTAAATTACCGAAATTGACAAGTAGCTTGGTGGGCCTTGAGAACTTTGCCCAGTATGACCTCTCCACAACCTTCCTCAGCATATTTGCACCGAAGACGAACAGTCTTGAAGAGCCTCTCACAGACGTAGTTCCGGGTCCCAGCAAAAGTTGACTGGCAGAGGGCGCACTGGTCCGATTTGGGTCGGCAGACTTTGCAGATAATGTGCCCAGTTAGGCACTGGTAAATTGGCGGGACTGAGATCCTCATACATACTGGGCACTGGAGCATTTTGGTGACATCTTCCAGGCTCATAGGCTCTACTATTTGATTCCTAATTAGTATTTTGAGAAATTCCTTCAGGGTTCAGTTTCAAATTTAAAATTATGTGGCATAACCACAATGCCTCACCAGGCCCTTTCATTCCAAAGAAACACTACGTATTTGCGGAGTAAAAATGAAGGACTTACGTGGCTTCATTCGCATGACGGTCCGACATCCTGACTGTTTTGCGAGGCTTTAGCTTGAGAATCGAAACTGAATGACGTTAACGCGTACGTGCTTGGATTTAGACAAAGATTTCCCGCTTTATCAGTTTGATATGGAAGCGGACTAGCACTGAACATGAATCCCTCATATCTAATCTACGTATTTCTATTCTTATTTTGGACTGAACGAATTTCCTTCATAAGACCTTGTACCTACTTTCATTTAATCTACACTCGTTGTTTTCTATGCGTATAGATATAGACGAAGGACGAGATCATTATTAAGTAGCGGAGCTGCTTTATGCTTTTGGCTTTTCTGTCTGTCTGTCTGTCTGTGTCGGCCTTATAAGTCGAGACACACTGTACCGATTCCAAAACTGTTTGCACCAGTA
>JAQFZY010000948.1:0-19703 GCA_034696285.1 Hypogastrura burkilli
TCGGATGCCCCAAGTAATGCAGGGTCATATTCTAGGAATGAATTGTCGATTTTGACTTATGGGGGTCACGTGGTGACCTCGAAGTAGTCACCCGGGGTCAACCTGACCATATCATGTCGAGTGACATATCAAAATGACCGTATGGGCCAGGGAATCATGAATACAGCTGACTTACCAGTTTTCCGGCCTACCGGTAGCCCCACGACCCCGGTGTGACCTGGAAGGGTTGCACGAAGTCAATTTTAGTTAGCAACGGATTTGGATACACTAAAATACAAATAACCAATCTATTTCAAATTTTTTTTAAAACTCGTTTGTGATAAATTTAATACAGCCCTTAAATAATACGATTCCGTTTTTCTGGAACCAGTTACGTAATATATACAAGGCTTGCATATTGTACACACCGTATAGGGGTGGAACTGCCAATTACATTAGTAAACTTTGCTTTTAACGTAATAGTAGTATATGGAGGGGGGACGGAGCCAATGAGAGGGCTGGAAGGGGCTATGGGATATCGTTTCCTGGTATTTATGTTGATTTAAGAGACCGTTGATGGGGATCCCCTACTACGGTGAAAGTGGAGCTGGTTAACCCATTTCTTCGATTGTCACTAACCAACTTACATTCAATCTACACAAAGCTAAAATTAGGCTCGTCTAGACCAGACCAGGTTAGATCCGGTTAGTTCTAAATGTTTTAGCTACTTCTGAGCCTGCTACGTCCGCTTTCTCCATGAGAGCATGTTTATAGCCAGTAAGTCAGTTTCTCTGTTCAGAGTAAATACTTTTATTGCCGGAAGCCAGTATTTGTAGCTTCGTTAAATATCGGCCTTAACTTTCAACATAAGGGTAGGCTGTAACTTGTGCGTGATATTCATACTTGAATGCACTAGAGCCTCCAACCTTTCTCCAGCGGAATTCTTGGATCTACCAATAATGGAACTTACGTAGTACGGTAGTACACAGAGTCCATCTAAACTTTCACTAGTCCTGGTCTCAACCACTACCGGAAGGCCTACGACATGTGAGCTAGCTGAATTTATGGAATTAAAAGTCCATTCTGTGTCTTAGCATTGCGAGAGATGGGCGGAGACGTAGTTGGTAGTTGAGAGCCAGAGAGTGGGGCTGTTGGATGCCTGAGCTGAGCTTCATTGATCATCATCCATGCGAGATGAGGGGGAGTGTGAGACGGAGACTTATGATTAAAATGATAACTGTAACAGTTAATTAGGAAATGAGAGCGGGATCCGGGAGTGATAAAGGTCCAATTGGCCTCAGTCCCGCCTCTCTCTCCAGATATTCCAACCACCTACCTCTGTCTCTCCGGCCTACAATTAGGACCCACTCACTCAGTACCTTTCACAATCACTGACTTGCTCCAGCCGAGGACTCTCCCTTCCTTCCGCTACGGAACATGGAGCTATGGACTACTTAGGCTTGGGCTCATTCTCCGGCAGCTAGCTGGAGGAAGTTGAACCGAGGCCCCAAAGTCTTGGTCGGGAGAAAGCGATGATCCCCTAATGCAACATTTTACAGAACAACAAATCCTGGGGACCTCAATGGCACTAAGCCAGAATCAATGCTTAAACTCGTCCTCTGCCCCGATAGTCCCTATTATAGAGACCACCCGACTCGGCCCAGCCTAGGATTATATCCTCATATTATTGTTGAGTTCTTAATCGGGCCTAGACCGGGAGCCTCATAGGCCAAGAGAGGACCAGCTAGTTCGGGCATACCTTCACCCTTCGTCTATTACGCGGCCCGCTTAAATGTAATGCGTCCTCCAGTACTTCTCTGTTGTGGGGACTCCAGGCCTTGTAAATGCATGTAAATTGCTTCATTGAGGGTGATGCTCGGATGCCTTTCTCCCTAACTTTACAAATAGACCGTCCGGAAGGTGAAAAACTGGAGTTGAGGCTTAGAGGTCTTAGGAGTCAGTCTTCACATCATTTAGCAGTAAGTAGGAGAATGCCGGCTCATAAATAACACTGTTCCCCGGAGAAGGGATTTAGAGAAATTTGTTGCATGTAAATCATGGGGAGGGAGACTGGATCCCAGACCATTCTGCCAAGGTTCCAAATCAGCTCGCCTCCCGCGTACACAATTATTTCGATCAATTGAATTGGAAACAGAGCCCAAACCTAGCCTCCTGATCCCAATTGTTCCTCACTGCTTTAAATCCAGCCTCTCCCCTGAGCCTTCCTCTACGCATTTATTTGACTGAAGTCTGTAGACTGTAGATACAAGTCAGGCAGGCTCCATCATCTATCATACCATAATATGATTCAAGGTAGGAGCGTAAGGCCTACAACCCGCCAAAGAGGTTCGTAGAAATGGAGAGCCTCTGGTTACAGATAGTCGGCTCCTTTTAGTAGCGGTGTAGAAACTTGGGAACTCTTCTCCCCCCCCAATATTATTATCTTGACTAATAAGAGGACTACTGGCTCCTACTACGGACATATTATTGGCGTAGGGGAATAGGACAAGTTGTCTGCTTCCCCCTCACTCACTTTTAAAATTTGAATATCAAAGTGAGAGAAAATTTGATTAGGCGGAGCTCATTCCGCCTCTGTATCTCTACTGTAGGAAGAGGGAGGACAGGCGGATACTCCCGCCCTATAGATTTCTGGTCCGGGGAAGAAACTGAGGCCTCCATCATCACGACTCCCGGAGTAGTACATAGTAGTTCCTTCACTCTCTTTAGCTCCCAGTCCATCGTGATGGAATGAGCCTAGCTATTGCCCTCAGCCTTCACTTTCCCCACTAATAATTTACTCGGATCCAGAGCGGACTAATGGAGGTATCCCAGGGCCCAGGGCCTCACTCTCCCCATCTATTTAAGTCTACACGTTCCGACGGCTCGGGAGCTCATGCTTACAGACTTCGTTATATGCTTGGATTCAATTGATTATTGTACTACAATTCCGTCGAATTGTAATCCCTCAGAATGGCTCTGTTGTGCGGTGTAGGATTGACTTATAACCGGTTCAATCTCAGTTGGTCTAACGTGGCATCCTTCATTGCTCTGGCTCAAATCTATTCGAAAACGTATATGCGAGAGTTGTTTCAACACTTTGTGAGCCAGTCGTGGCATGATGGGCGACGCAGTCTTGACAACGACAAAAAATGCTAAATAGGTATGGACAATATTAATGTTCCAGATTGTTTAGGAAGTCTGATAGTATGCATAGATGCAATCTCGAATTCAATCAGCCAATAGTAGTAAATATTATAAATCTTGGTAAAGCTGGATTCTAGACCAAACTGTTATGCTCCTTCCAATGCAGGGTGGAATTTATTGTACTCGTACAATGGGATTCGTATAAATAACTTAACGCCTAAAATAAATACACTTATTCCAATTTTGATTTCGATTTTTAAGCCTTTTCTATTATCCAGTCTGAAATAAACTGAACCATTAGGAGGAGTAGGTACAATATAAAATTCTGGCCTAAATGGAAAATATTGGATCTCAATATGAAATTCTGCATAGACTGATGCCCACTTGCTAAACTGAGCTGCCAGGATGGTAGACTTTTACATTGGCGCATCCGAATTCGCGAATAAAAAAGTGCGAATTCACAATTTTATCTGACACGAAAATACTACTCACATCACACATTGGCGAATTATTTTTATTTTGACGGATAAATTGGCGAGTTGGTTAGTCAGAGCAAATGAAAAGTTATTTAATAATTAGTTATTTCTTCTTGTCAGGAACACAGAGGAACACATCTTGCACATCCACGTTTTGAAAGCTATAGTTTTAAAGTTATGACCGTAACCCAGACATAGATCGGTAAGTATATGGTTCAAACGACGATATTTCTTCCGCTGGAGTCTTAGTTGATGGAATACTGAGGTAGTAAAACGAAGGAAGGAATACTACAGAGACAATATAATATGTATTGTTTAGTGGAATTTAGTGGTTTTCAAAGTCCAGCATGTTTTGAAAAAGTTCGCCAACTTGGATTCGCCAATGTGACATGGACTCGCCAGGATGCATACTTTCCAAGTTCCTAAGCAAGTCTACAACGATATTACTATCTGTAGATTGGAGTGGGGATGATTTTGGGACAGTCCCTGTATCCTGTACGGAGTGAACAGAATGCATGGGATTAGTCACCGCCTTCTCTTTTAACACTTTGCGGAGTAATCAGAAGTTTATTTACGAATTAGTCAAGATTTTGGGAGGAGAGGCGGATGGAGGACCAGAGCAGGATCCTGAGGCTTTGGTCGACTCTGGCTTAATTCGTGCGTGAGTCTGGTCTTAAAACTTATTCCCTTCCCCGCCCACGCTTTCTCTGCCCAAGTTTCGTCCCCAAGTTTTAATTCCATTTTCAATAGGTACTCTCCCTTCGGCTGGCAAGTTAGAAGGACGGGCAGAAGGAAGGCTCGTGACTCGAGGGTACCCACCCAAAACTTTTGACCATGCAAATTTGGATTGTCTCCACAGGAAAGAGCCGGAATTGACTATATAAACATTTCCAACAACAATGAACCCCCAGTATTTGGCCCACATACAACTCTGAAGCCTGAGCCCATTGTTTAATTCATTAGGGGCTTAATTGGGACTTGAATAGCCGTGGACATAGGTAAGTAAGGGGAGTAGAATATTATTAAGTGGGCAGGACACAAAGGGTCCATTGTTTCACAGCTTTCAAAAGCCTCATATTGGCATTACAGAGCTCAATGAATTGTATCGGCTGCTAATAACCGCGTTAATAGAAATTCTTGATCATCCCATAGTATATCGTCACATTACGGAAAATAAAACTTTCTGAACCATACATAGGGTGCAGAGCCTCTAAACAATAAACAATTTTCGGTTTTACTTTACATTGTCATTTAAATTACAAAATAGAGCTACACAATATTGTCTCATACCAATTTATATGATTTACAACGGACTATTTGGCTTTTTGATAATCAGCTGGATTTTCCAGGATGTGGCATGCTTATACTAGTTCTTGACCTCCTGGACAATGTTTAAATTACGTTCAAAGTAGTAGTCGCTTCCTTGAAACAATACGGGTCACTCAAAGGTCACACGGGAAAAAGATGATAACCAGATGGATTTGGCTGAAACTTAGTATACTTACAGATGTTAACCTCCTGAACAATGCTCAAACGGATCTGAGAAAAATCTGTATAGTTAGAAAGACGTATAGTTGACCCTCTACTGGTCACTAAATGGTCACCGGGAAAATCGGATATTTGATCGGTAGAGGGTCATGGAGACGTCCTGCAAATTTTGGGTCTAGTATTAAATAAATAATAAATAGAATTTTCGATCTTGACTTCTAAATGTCATCTGCTCACCTCGAGGAGATCACCCATATGGTAAACCAGACCAAATTATGACATCTGAGGTAAATATACATATATGTATACATGCATAATCGTAAGGGCGTAGCAAGCATGCATGCAAGTGATAAACCGTTTTCCGCCTTACTCGTGACCCCATGACCCCGGGTTGACCCGCAATTAGCTTATCTGAAAACTTTTTAAAAAATTCGTTTAATTGGTGGGAAATTCACAGTATTAAATAATTTAAAATAAAATAAAATTGTGATGCAGTTCACTATTGTGAATCTGCTCATTAATGTTACTCGGCTCACCTTTGTGACTCTTCATTGTCATTACGCGTAGCTCGGAGGGCGACACGCAAGAGCAGGTCAGTGTACTTGTACAAAATAAATATTTGCTTGCATCATATAGTGTTTAATATCTTGGCTTTGAGTTTTAGGTGAGTGATCTCTAAGGCTACATCATCTGAATTTAAATTCAGAATGTGAAAGCGTAAGTACCCACGGAAAGACAGCCGGGCCCATCAAATCCATGCACCGCTTGCCAACATTAACGGGGTAGCCCTGCCAGGACCAGGACAGGTCAAGCCCCTGGTCCCATCCATTCTTCTCTGTATTTCCATTGAGTGATTTTGGGATTTGGTAAATAGTAGTGTCCTTGTCCTGGTTGGGGATTGAAATTGAGAGTATGGTGATGGTGGACCTTGGAAGGCGGCCCAGTTGATCTCGATTGAGATAGCATTAGAGAGCTAATAGAGCCGTCTCTGTAGGAGCCGTCCATTAACAACAATGACGTGTTGACTCCAAAGGGATTGTGTGAACTGCGGGGTCGTCACAGAGCGGCATGGGAGTACTGCCGCCTAAAGAACTCCTATAAAAAAGGAGAATAAAAGTCCTATTCTCTTCTGCGGAATCCGACTTCCCCATTCTCTCCATCATCCTTTGAGACCAGCCACAAGGTGCAAAGGAAAGAAAAACATTCTCATTCAATCAGCCTAATGACTCCGGGCCCGCTCACCAACCCCGACTTTATTTCTATTGTTTCTTACAATATATTTAATTTTTTAGAAGGACTATCCCCAGGCCTAAAATCCTTCTCATGTGCAAGAAATGAAAAAGTTAGAGCGCTAAATTACAGGTTAGGCAGGTCCTTGGTAGCAGGAATCCTCCAATACTCTTTTTTCTGGAGGTTTCCAAATGAAGATCGGCCCCGGAGCCTGGCCCGTGAGTGTACGCCTTACTCATGTATTAGGTATTACAGGAACAATAGAATGTTATATGTCTACAGTCTACGCCTTTAATTCATGGGGAAGGCTGTAGTAGTACTGTAGAGGGTTAAATTAACTACAAATCTCACTAAACACTGCTCCTTTGACTCAAAGAATAAGAAAAGGCATATCTTGCACTTCAAAAGGCCATCCTTCCTGTTGTTCCAAACGTGCTTTGTACTGCATTGTTTCAGACAAGGATTGCCTAAATTTGAATCGTAAGCGCATTAATAGTATGCATACGCTAAAGACAAACAGAATTTCAAAAGCAGTTGGAGCCTGTTCCTGTCATTTAGGAATATTCCAAAAAGTCGTAGAATTACAATAATTAATATTCCCCATACAGAGGGTACAGTACTATGTATTTGCATAGAAACACGAAATCCTTGGCCGGCTAAACAAACATTTGGACCGAGAGTCCGAATGAGCCATATGCTCTGCCAAATTCGTTTTTGTGTGGGGTGAGAAGAGTGACAGGCGTAGATTCAATTAATGGATTATCCTTGGTCTGCCTCTGACTGGGTAAGTAGGTGTGTTCCCTGGCCGGGTCCTAATAAGCCCACGTCACACTTGTTACACGGGCGTCCCGGTTCAGCTGTGCAAGGGACCGTGAGGAGCATTATTCGTTCCTTTGGCGGTCATTCGGTCATGAGGACGGCGGTTAGGACTTTCTTTCCTTCTCAGTGGCCCCACTATCACTCCATAACTCATTTTCTCCCTTCTTCCCCTGTCAAATAAGGAAGGAGCCACCTCGGCCCGCCCAGTTTACTTATCAAACAAACGTATGGATAGATTAGCTGGGGGATCCTGGAGCTGGGGCTTAGGAAAAAGGTTGACGTTTGCTGTTCATGCTATGACAGCTTCTGGTCATTTGGCTCTCAGTCCGGGGCCTAGCTCCAGATAGGGGGGACGAGGGAAACTGCTCTCGGCACGACGAGAGAGAGTAAAAATAATGCCGGTTCTAACTGCGAGGAAAGGCATAAAAGAGAGTAAAAAATCCGCCACTACATTTTTCTGACTTGTACAAAATGCACATTTTTCACATTATAAGTAAGTAGGGGGAAAAGGTTTATTTTATGCTCCTTCCTCTCCTAGGCTTCTTAGTGGTGGGGGGGGACGGGGCAGGCTGGGCTGGTGGAGTGGCTCTATGAGATGTCACCATCACAATTGCCAATTTTCTACGAGGATTCTTAAAGATAAGAATCTGACAGAGACAATTCAGAGGAGGAGAACTCTTCCTTGGGCCAGGCCAACAGCCAGCTCCACCCTCCTCCATCTTTTCCCCGTTTACACAAATATTCCCCCAAAAGCTAGACTAATAATTTAAGTCCTGCCCGAGTCCATAAGAAGGACTGCTATTCTTCATTTTAAAACCCTACCGTGCCACCTCAACTCTAGACTAGGCTTAGATGAACTAACAAAATGTAAACCAGCAAGTACATAGAAGCAACAAACAACTCCGGTTCAGGCCAGGCTTTGACTTTCTCCGGAATTAGTGGCAATGCAATGGTATAATTATTTGTAAACCCAATCTATTTACCCACAAGAAATCAACATAATCCTAGCTTGAATTAGCTTAACCTAACTTAACGTAAATTATTTAACCTAGCCTAATCAAAAATTATATTCACCTAACCTCACTTAACCTAATCTAAATTACAATCAGCTAACCTAACTTGACCTATTTAATCTAAATTAAATTAATCTAACCTAACTTGACCTAATCTATATTAAATTCACCTAACCTAACTTAACCTGTTATCATCTGTTTGACTATGCATTATGGCTGTGATGACATCTGGATGAATTTGTACTGTTATGAATGTTCATTGCCATGAATTGACTCTGTCATTAAGTGTCATTAGTGTTACTATGAATTGTAAATTGTATGCTGTGAACTAACATCGGGATGAATTCTCGTTGATATGAGCGCAGTAATGAGTTTTCATTGAGATGCATTAGCAGTCATATGAATTGTCACTGTGATGAATTAGCATCGTGATAATAAAAATGGATTCTCATTGATATTAGCACTGTGATGAATTGTGATTAATTGACATTGATATGAATTAGGAAAGCTGTTAATTGTTATTCGGATGGATTGACTTAGATGATTTAGAATGCTAGCTAATTTGAATTTTTGAATAGCTGCCAATAGTTAGTTTGCATTGCTACAATAGTCGCTACAACGCATTACAGTATTAGTGGATCAAGAATTGCCACGACGTTGAATTATCCTTGCTGGGAGCTATTCTAGCCGAGCTCCGAACTGACTTATGAATTGACTGACATGTCATAGAACGGGGGCATACTTTTTTGAGTCAGCACATAACTGACCCAAATAGACCCGGCTCTCCACTGGTTGTCACTGGCACAAGAAAAGTGGCTGAGAGTCGCATTAGAGAGATTAAAAGTTTTGGCTGGAGGGTCTTTCTGGGGCGGCCGAGAAGAGATGAGATTTGGAGTTTGTTGATGATGATGACGGAGTCAAAGGCCATGTCAGCACTTGTTTATGATGAGAGGGAAATGCAATAAAGGAGTCCGGGCCCCAAAGTCCTCCCCTACCTTTCCATTCATGTCAACTGAAGCCGAGATGATTATATTATAGATGTAGTCTGAGATGTCCGGGCTTCCTGTGGAACCGGGCCATAATGCCTCCTAGACAGGGCCCTCCTTGCATGCCTAAGTAGTTTCATAGGTCATAGAGGGGCAGGGGGTCTCCGGTCCCCTCCGTCAAGCCGCGGATCATACTTTGAATTAATCTGGAGAGATGGAAAATCAATAGGGGCCCAGTCTCTGCCGGCGGAAGACATTTGTGTACCCAGGCCCCGGCCCAGTGTCAGAGGCTACGACCTCCCAAGTAATGCAATTCAGGAAGCCTCCCTCTGCCCCCACCGCCTCACATGACTAAGTGAAAGGTGATGATGAAAAACGTGGAGGAATTCGGAGAGAAAGGGAGGCGGAGGAATTCTTTGATCGATCACCCCCGCCCCTAAATGCCGCCCGAATATTCCCTTTAGTTCCATTTAAGACCAAGGAAGTGAAACCAACGGGACGTTTGGGCCTAGCCTTATGGCCTATAGGCCGCCCTAAACTCATTCCATCTTTTCCAAGTCAGAAGGTCGGAAGATCAAGTGTCCTGGGTCCCCAGGCCAGAGTAAAAGCATTCCTAATTCTCAGGATTTCTCCACAGAAATATGATACGAAAATTACGTAGTTATTAGGAAGCAGAGAACTTCGGCACTCTGCACTCTGTCCAAACTATAGAATAGTAGTAGGTACCTATACACTTGTGCGGTCAGAGGTTATTATTCCCATCGCTCTCCCTTCACTGACTTTCCCAGGCTGCTGGACAAAAGAATTATATTCTGCCATCTCAAGTAATCAGACCCATAACTCATCGATATAGGGCCTTGGGAAACGGATTCTTAGTAGATCTATCTTCTGCGGTGGAGGCATGACGGGGCGGGAACTCAATGCAAAGGTAGCCGATATAATGGAATCCTTAATGAAAACAGAGTTACCGGCTGAAGGAAGGGCTTATTTCCTTCTGAATTGGCTCAATCAGAATCCCAAATAATTCTGACGACGTCACGTGTGTCTCTCGCCATATATTTAGCTGTAGCTCCGGTCAAAGATGGACCAGTTCTATACAGAGCCCGTTCACACTTCTACAACTTTATTCCTCGGCAATGGCAGCCTCTTAGAATGCTAGAAAGCAGTACAGTATGCATGAGAAAGTCATTTTAGCTCTCTTACTTGAAGCTTGTGTATCTTAATTAAAAGGCACACTTTACATTCCCTTCTGCATCTCTAAAGAGAATTAATTGTGCTAATCTGCGTAGTACTCTCGAGTTTAGCCAAACCCGGAGACATTAGGCTAGGATCCCTCCCATTGTATGTATCTGTAGCCATTATCAATTAACACTCCGCCCAAGAATTTCATAGTGAAGCTAGAACTGGAAGAATTCCCTTCGAGCTCCAGCTTGCATAAAAAGTCCCCGCAGATAATTATTAGTACCAGCAATCTAGCTTGTCCTGAACAGCAGCAGGCCCAATTTTTCACTCTTGTGTGTGCTCAGAAGACTGTGGATCATTTAAAAGTGTTCCAGGGTTATGGTTCCGGACCCCCAGCCTCATCATCATCATCATTATCCTGAACCGATGTTCCGGAGTAATAAAAGTATCATTTTCTGCACATAATTGCTCCTCGTCATAAGGAGAGGCTGGCGGGCCCTTCCACAAAGAGTCAACTATCAAATTACACTGATTACGGGAACTCCGAGGTCATGTGGGCAGACTCAATTTAAAGGCCCCGTAATGAGTTTTCCCGGGCCTCTTAAAAAGTTAATGTGGTCCCGGGGACGGGGCCTGCTAATAAGGGAAAAGCTCAAATCCTCCGGAGTCGAGGCTCCTTATCAGCTCCCAAACACCCAGGTCCCGAGGACTACTAATTACAGAGAAGTCTGGGCCCAGGTAGGCCTCGAACTACCAGTGGACTAAAAGGCCCAGAAAGGGAAAGCACTTTGTAGCTTGGAGACTCTGATAGGGACACTCAAATAAATACTAGGAGTAGGTAGCCTATTCCGGATTCGGGGGAAAGGGGACGTCGGACTGGGGACCATGTCTGACAGATTCCCCTCTTTATCTGACCGAATCATAAAACTTGTTCTGTCCGTGTTGTTGTCCGGGTCCCGGGACCGATTGAGATGGACAGCAGCGCATAGAATAAGAATTATAAACTTTGTCTCGGGAGACTCCTGAACTCAAATAGATAACTCAGGCCTGGGCCGGACTCGAACGAAGGGACTTGATACATGGCACAACCCGGCTAGCCCCAATCCTGGAATTCCTGGGCTATCTATGTACCTATCTACATGCCCCTTCCCTAGGCCCCCAATCTTCCATTTCGATTGTTCACCCTCGTAAAATCTCGGCCCATTCACTATTTTTGGCAAATGATAAAAAGAGACGGAGAGAAAGTACTAGGGTCTATCCCACTATTATTTATGACAGCGGTCCCGTGCAAGGACCTATTACATATTCATTCGATAATAAATCAGGAGGGATTGGATTCCTGGGCTCCGAATTATGCCCGGTCCTTCACACTGGTAGAGGGGGGATATGCTAATTGGCGGATAAGTACGAGGGCCGGAGCCAAGGTATGAGTTGGGTCAGAATTTGGGAGCGGGGGCGGTAAGTGAATTGGTACGGCAAACAGGCCGCGTCTTTGAGAGGTAGTGCGGAGGCCGGGAAAGTCCACCTCCGACCATCTAATAAGTACTCAAAATATAGCAAGAAATCTTCACACCACGTGGACGGAATAAGGGAGTTCGTTTGCTCTCCCGTACTACGTATTCCCTAAGCCTCTCGCCATATCGGATCGTGATGGACTTGACTTCGGATACTCCCTCAACATCGGGACAATTCCTTCCGATGAAATTCATACTCGAAAATTTACCCGAAAACATTAACTCTGAATTCCAAGATTTGTTCGTAGTAAGTACATGGATAGCCAATAAATGGGAATTACATCTCAAAGTTTTTTTTAAAAACAAAAATAGGTTAAATTACCTTACATATTACCACACTTACAAGTTACAAGTTACAATCGGTTTGATGTTGTGTTCCTTGTTTATTCAAACTTAAATGAATTCGTTGCATTACTTTAAAAATTAGTTACACGAAATACCTATTCAATTCTGTTAATTTTTATTTTCTGTTGACTTAGTATGGCCTTAAGTATGCATTTCCAGCTAAAAATGATGGTTTACGGAAATAAAAGTGTTTCCTAAAGTCACATTCACACATGCAACAAAGTGCATAATAAAATAATGTTAAGTGAATTTGTATGTTATGTTGTGTTATGTGCTGGCGGCGCAAAATTATGTTATATTATGTGGCGTAAATTATGTGCGTAAATTATGTTATGTTATATGGCGTAAAGTGTGTCCCTACATTACGTTATGTTATGTGTTTTTATTACGCGTTCGAATTGTTATATTATGTTATGTGTCTTTCTATGTGAAATAGGTTATGTTATGTGCCGGAGGATTTCCCAGCCCTATTATGTGTTATGTTATGTGGGAGGTCCGTAATTGTACCTTTGGTCACACGTCACATAGTTCAGAAGTAAAAAGGTTTGGATTACAAATGCTGCCGTTTTTCCGCAACCTTTCATTAGCTAAGCAATTACACTGAATTCGAGTACAGGTGAACCACCATTATTCCTTCCTTTAAATCAAATCCAATGATCTCATTAAATCATTTTAAAAAAAGTCAATATAGTGAAAACGTCGTATACAAAACTGAAAATGAAATTCTGGTCGGACAGAATTCTTTGAAACGTATCCAACACTATTTGGGTTGACTATTCAATTTCACTGTACGGGAAACCGGAACCTTTTGATGCCTTAGTCCGCTCTTCGCCTTCCTCTCGGCGGAAAGGGACATCGGCAATAGAAATCCCATTCAGTCGTCTCGATCCCGATTCGTATTCCGTACGGAGTTATTATGATAGAATACGGAATACGAACCTTTCGGCTGAGGAAGAGAAGACTTCCCCGGAGTCAATAATAGGCAGTTTGTGTTTACACATAGGAGCATGTAGTTCCATGCATAAGAATGGAGTTCCTGTTCCTTCCAGCCTAGGACCTGATTTCCTTTCTAATTGTAATGACCTTCGGTAGCCTCCTACGGAAGTCTGAAGTCTGAACTACACACTACAAATAAGTCGGAAGTGTGGACAAAGTAGTACATGGGATTATTTTGCCTGGAATTGTTCTCCTAATCAGCCCAGTACAATTGAGACTCCTTACATTGTGCATGGAGAAAGCAGAAAGCTAAAGAAGAAGCAGCTAGCTGCTGCTGGAGACCTGAGGAGCTCACTTAGGGTGGAATTTGTGGTAAGGAAGGTTTTTTCTAGGCAGGCATTGAACTCTTGGCCCAGTTCAGCCGGGAGAGCTACAAGCGCCATCCGGGCATCCCGGAACGCATTTTCTGCTCCAGCCTACTTCAATGCTTCCCCACCGCAAGCCCAGATGTAAGGTTCCGGCCGCCGCCGGAATCAAAAATCAAATCCTTTCTGGAATAACAAGCAGAGCAAATAGGCACTCGGTATTAGGTATCCGTATTCTGTGCCACGAGAATACAAAGGAATTCCAATACTTAAAAGGATTAGGCCAAGCTAAACCGTAGTTTATGAAGACAGAAAATTTAATGCGAGCATAATACAACTCACGTAATATAAAATGACATTTCCATTACTACCTAAGGCCGGATTAGCTAGCCGAATATCCGTATCGTTTGGAATGATGCGAATAGCATGGATCCTGTATGTATAGTGGAATGAATTATTGCGCTCAGATCCGACATCGCAAATCCTCATATTCAATTTATTGCTTCGTTTAAAGAATATTACTTATCGAGCAAGCTGATCCTTTGAACAGAGACATGAAACATGGTCGTCGAAGTCGAAACTACAGTGCAATAATCCGTACACTTGCACAATATCTACTATGTGCAAGTCTGGCTCGATACTGCAACAGCACTATGTCGAAATTCAGCTCAGGAACTTGCATTTCTAATTTCGGTTATTTAGGTTTAACTTACCGTCAAATATCTGAATGCTAAATTGCCTATAAAAGTCTAACATCAGCTACTGAATGAAACGGATTCTTGTAAGGAAGGCCAAGTTAGAATAGCTCAAGCACACCATATTAGCGTTAATCTGCAACACTAGAATCATGTTCAAATAACCGACATCGCTTGGATCAACGAACCGGAGCCCTAAGCGCTGCAAGGCCGCGCTATCGCCAAGATTGCAATAAAGTATAATTCAATTAGAAATTAAATAACATTAAGGAGCTTTATACTGATTAAGTGGAATATTAAACTCTAAAAAAACAATAAATGTGGGCAATAAAATTCACTAAAAGTTTCTAGCTTACCAACGGACAAGACCAGGCATTAAACGCTCACCTCGGAAACAAGTATGTAAAATGAACCCAGATGCATGCAGTTAATTTACCTTCCAAAGAAATAAGTCCTGAAATATTATACCTATACATTCTACATTGAATAGCTCCGCAAACTCCCAAATGTCGAAAGTCGAAACGGATCATCAATGAATATATGTATGAAACGCTACAGATATAAGCATATAATGTGTTTTTATGCACGATACGTAAAATGTTGTACCTTCTTTTAGAAGACATAAGTAATACTACATAGTGCCCATACATAAATAGTACAGTGTATTGGACCTTTAGTAATGAAACCTCATGGTTTCACTTTCACTCCGTGCTCCGTGACAAGTTGACTTTCATCTAAGGACAATTTTTACTCGCTGCCTACTTTCTGGGCTCATGCTTTGAAGGCTTTCTGCCCGGGACCAGCCTAATCGTACTCATAGCCTAGAGTTGCGTGACCCGTGTCTCGGACTTTTCCAATCTTAATAACGAAGTGCGCCCAGTTTTGTTAGGCGTCACGAATGACTGACGGAAGGTCAGAAGTAAGGCAGAGCCTGATGGAGGACTGGAAGTGGGTCCCATGGCCCATAAGTGTACTCGCTCAATCAGCCGCTCTCGTGAGCATAAGTCATTCCGGAATAAAATATGCCGGGAGCCAAGAAGCCCTTGCATGTGACAGATAGGAAGCCGGCTGGCTGAATGCAAAACCCCGTATCTCTTATTCACACCCGAATCTCTGCCTGTCTCCTGGGACTCTTTTTGTGGGGAAGAGGGGCAACAGGTGGGCCATGCGCTCCCATAAAAGTTCGGAGATACGCACTCGGCGTCTTCCCAGCGTCTCCAGAATGGATCAATCAAAAGCCCCTGGCAACTGTTTGATCGACACTCTCGTCAGTGGAGAAGGAAGGAAGGAAGGCCGGATCCAGTCCAGTCTCCCCGACCTCTGCGACCATGTCTAGTTCCTAGTTAGTGGACCTTCCAATTTTTCTACTTTTCTATTTGAACCTCCCTAATTACTATTACGATGGGTTTAGGGGCCGAGGAAGAGAGGATTCTGGACGGGTTCCCGCGGCCAAGGCTCCTCTTCACTTACTCAAGTCCGCCGAGGCCTGTGCCCGGGACTGGACGGCACAGACACTACCGGAACAACGTGACCAAGTAAGAAGATTTCCTTGAGCCTTAACTAGTCATATACCTTCATAAATATATGAACCATGGAGAAAGTAGGGGAAGGAGCGTATAATGGAGACTGAGTGCCTACTCCCGATTACCAAATAAATAAGTAATAATAGAGGTCTGGAGTAATGGGGCCAGTCATTAATATATTCAGGAGAGAGACTTAGGCGAGCCCAGGGCCAGGGCCCAAATCAATAACCCACTAAGAAGAAGGAATAGGTAAATACGTAGCCACCCATGTCTAGAATTCTCGGCCTAATCCAGACCATACGTAGAACATAATCAAATATGCAGGCCGACTAATCGATAGCCCGTACGGGAGAGCATGAAGGCCCGACAGAGGGAAATCAGTTCAGGTGAGTTCCTCGACTCAGTCGTACCTGAGCCATGGTCGAGGCACAACCCCGTAACCTCCCCACCCGCATCTCCTGCACAACCACCACGCTGGTCAAGTACACGTTCCCGGTCCCGCCGGGTCCTCCTATGAGCGGGCCCGGCCCCGCCAATACCACCAATGGCCTTGACACCACGACCACCACAAAGACGAAGCTCCAGTGGAGCCTCCCACCGAGCACGCCGGGCTCGAGCGGTCCCTGCTGCAGCGGAACCACGAGCCGGCCGCCCTTCATCACGACAGTGACCCGGGGTCGGTTCCTCCCGTCCAAGTTCGACCTCCTCGTTGAGCGGAGCCTCTACACCTTTGCAAGTCGTCCCCGAGCCGTAGGACTCCCTTCCTCTAAATGTTCCAACTGCTGTTCTTCCAATGGAACGAGGAAGGAACAAGTCTCACCGTACCGATTAACATTTTCTGTCCGCACTTTCACCTGGCCCTCCACAGGCCGCCGGCCCTATCATTAGCCATCCACATTCCGCTCTCCTTCCCTCAATTCTGCATATGTACATACATAGGGAGGGATCCTTTACTTAGGAACCACTTTGGGACTCAGACTCATTAACCGCCCATTACCCACTCAACTCCCCTCTTTCCGCCCAAATTAGATTCCCAATAGCCAATTTAGTTTTATAGGCTACCTAGAAGGAGATATTAGTTACTTCCGCTCCGAGGGATTAGCCGCCAGGATTCCAGGCCATTTAGCTACCATTTCCCTCAACCTTAAACCCCGGCAATTGGGTACAAGGCACAGTTGACACGTTTAATATCAACTAAAACTTCAGCACTCGCCCATTTTTTTAATGCAAGAAGAAGGACATAGCTTTACGCGGAGAAACTGTAGCGTTCAGGGGAATTCCGTTCTCTTAGTAGTCCAAGCCTAACCTAGCCTAGCCTAATCTGTACAAACCTAGACTAATCGAACCTGGCTAAATCTCCTCAAACATAACCTAACACACTCCTAAGCTAAACGGTAACCTAACCTAAACCTGACACGAGCCCAAATTAAATTAAGTAAGCGAGTTGGATACTACATTTCCCGTTAAAGTCCATGTATTAATTTTCTTTACCGTGACTAAACTATTACCCCGTTAAATATGCGTAACTTAGGCGTATTTCCTATGGGCCTGGTGCACGATTGACCCCTGTTCCCAAATGACCTAGCCGCCCCCTCCGCCACCTAAAGTACGGCCTTTCTCTTTTTCGGAACAGACCCCGCGGTGTCCATGACTATTACAACGTAATGTGGGATCCTCATGTCGTCCGTGGAAGCACAGCAGCCTCGACCCGACAAGCGGACCCCGTAAGAATTCTTGCCTGTCCTCTCGATATTTAATTGAAATTGAGCCCAAACGTGCCGTTTGGATTAGAATGAGCTGAATACCAAGGGCCGGGAGGCGGACGAGAAGGGAAAGGAGCCCAAAGTCCGGAAAAAGCGATCAGGGAACATATTCCGAGCACGCTTCAAGCCAACGGAGCCGATCAAGAGCCACTCCACGCCGTCCCCGCTCGACGGTCGGCTCCACACCTTTGCCCAGACGGAGCGGACGTTCCTGGAAGAGCTGACCCTGGACACGGAGGAGTCCTCCGATGCCACTGTTCAGACGGACAACGTCTATGACAGGCCCCTCTCCCCCCTCCCCGTCCCTTCTAAGGCTGGAATCGATGCCTGGACACAGGTCATGCCCGGAGAATTATTCGACTTTGACAGGGAGGTCGAGCCGCTCCTCGAGTCTCTCGTCGCCAAAGTTCTGGAGCAAGTAAGTCGAGCTCAAAGGTCAATTCTATGCAAATTCGAAACCAACTTGAGCATTTGCTATATTGGCAAATGAGCATTTGGAAACCTAACCCAAGTAGATATCTATTGGAAACCTAGCCTAACTATTGAATACGACAATTGGTTGGATTGAATTGTAAATAGTTGCCCACCTAGAGTATTCAGAGCAGATGCTATGCTAATGCAGTTATTACCTTTGACCTTGACCACTGTAGGCAATGTTTGAAGTGATTGAAGAGGAGGAGCTGGCAGCCCTGAGAGAGACAAGACACCGGTTCCAGGAAACCCGCCGTCGGGAGGAAATGGAACTAAGGGCCCTACAGGAGCAACAGAGACGACTTAGTGCGGAAAAGGTGAGGAACAAAAGAGTAAGCCCGTATCTCCCTATTCCCTATAAAGCTATAGAACCTTATCCATGGGCTGTTTGATCCTTGAAGGAACGTTTAAGGAAGGAGGTGGAGGGGGAGACCTTTGTCTTTGACAGCGCGAGGGCGAGTAAATACTTTAGTGAGGCCGGGATTTCGGGCCTCGGGACCGGGTCAACCTCAGTCTACACAACGTCCTACTTGCTAGAGCTCCTGCCCTCCGTCCTAAGCTCCCTCCGACAGGAAGGCTTCCTCAATGACACAATCATTGACGAGAATGGTGAGTCAGAGGCTAAGTTAGAAGGGCCTAGCACGGTCAAGAGATCTCCCACTCAAACAAGCTGCTCTGGTACATTTTGTCCAGGAGTTCCGTTTGGATCCTTACCTTGCCGTGCGTGCGTGCTGGGTCCTAATTGAATCCCTAATGTAGTAGCACGGTTGTAGTAGTGACATAAAATGGGGGAAATGCGTAAATATTCCAGAGGAGGATCCGCCGGCATGGAGAAAGAGCCAGGAGGCCGAGGCGGAACCCGACCTGCTCGGCGAGTTCAGCCCAAGGACTCCAAGTCCGCCTAGCCAGACTGACGAAGGTGGGTGAATCTGTCAATTGGAGGTTTAAATTCAATTCTCTTACTTTTTCAATGTGTACCCCATTCGGCTCCAACTGGGACTCTCGCAGTCCTTAATTCCGAACTGGCCCAGAGTTACAACCCTTCGGACTCCTTGCAGGAATGATGACGACGGTTGTGAGAATGCCCGAAACCGCCGGAGGGACGCTCGAGGATGACGTTTCAGAGCTCGAGCACGAGACAACAGTGAGGAGAGTCTCAGAACAATCGGAGTCTCGGCACCAGGCCACGGATGAGCAACTTCCAAATGATAATGAGGCTGACGAGGAGTGAGTTGGGTGACAGAATATGGGATCTTACAACATGCGGCGTCCAAGGAAACCGAAGAAGGCTGGCGCATTCCTGCCTAAGGACCTCTCAATCCTTATTTATTGTTTTAAAGGCTTTCCTCCCGATGTCTGGTCACAATATATTTTGGGAAATTAGGAAGCCGGAGACAGAATAAATAATTATTATTTGGACATGATGGTACTACGTCTAATTATTCCACAGGTTTTGTGTTCTACTTGGTGAGTAAAAATACAGAATTTACCGGAAGACCCAAAACTCAAGTCATTAGTTCTGCACAATTAGGCTTATGTTTGAATGTTAATTAGCAATATACTGTAATATTAAGTTTAGTCCAAAATGCCATATCTCTATAACCCACGATGACTTAAAATTGGCACAAACAAACGTAGGACCATGGTCTCAACGGTTCTAGACTCAACTTTTTGCGTAGATTCTAAAAACACCATGCTCGTTCCTGGAAAATGACTCCTTGACCCCTTCCGGTGGGGTCAAAGTTGGTCAAAAACGACCTTTTACGAAATTTTC
>JAQFZY010000949.1:0-19689 GCA_034696285.1 Hypogastrura burkilli
TGTTGCTGGAATTTGTGTATGCTGGCTCCGGTTGTTATGAGCTATGCCGGATATAAAAGTGTCAACAAATTCCTTCAAGATTTCTCATAAATATAATCAAAGGTCAAAAATATTCGTTGCTCGGGGCCATGTTTTTGGTCCATAAATCCTGACCCCTTGACCCTAAAAATCTGACCAACTTGGTCACCGGATTGGTCGTAACTTTTTGTGTAATCTTTTTGGCAGGCGTAGGTTGAGACATACGTCTTGAATCGTGCGTTCAGCCTAGAAACTGTTATAATTTTATAATAGTTAGAAGATAGAAGAAGAAGAATATAAAATTTGCACTGATGCTTGAATAAGAAAAAGTGATATTTTTATTTTTTGAAAATGTTATTCCAGAAATAATATAGTTTTTGTATAATTAGGATAGAGGTTGAAGTAAAATAACCCGTATTAGTATTATCCAAAGTTGATGTTGGTAGATTTGATTAAGTTCGGTAACGTTAAGTATTTCACTACTAAAAAAACGCTCATTCCGCTTAAATGTAACTTTTTCCATAAATTTATTAGTTATTGGTGGGAAGTGTTCATGAGCTAAGTATCTTCGAAGTTCGCAGCATTAGATAGCTATTATGTAAGACTGTATTTGTAGGTAGACTAGACTTTTATAGAGGTTTCAATTTTGTTTTCAAAATGAACACTTTTATTGGAACCAGGAGAAGCGGAAAAATAAAAATACTTTAAACCATTACTGCATATAAATATTAGACTGTTGGGTAACTACGCCATGCCATAAGGCTTGTATTGAAACTTTAAGGTTTAAACACCAATCTTCCGGAGCGGGATGGCTAGTTCGGGCGCCTCCTTGCCCACAATTTCAATTTGGAATGACTTGACGACGAGGAGCGTGTAGACCCGATGGAGGACCAGGGCCAGCCCAATCCCGCCGCCAACATAGAGGATCGGCAGGGAATTGGCGGAAACGAGCCAGTAGAGGAGCCCGAAGACGAACATGACGAGGAGCATGAGGCGGATCATGATCCAATTCTTGCACTGGTACCGGTCTCGCTGGAAAAAGTATAAATCGAATTAAGTGTAAAAAATCCTTAAATATATTGAAAACTTTCAATATAAATTACATAATTTCAAAAATGTATTGTTTATTGTCATACGCTTTTAACTGCAGTCATGAGTAAGGTGTAGAGGCAGCACTCCAAGAAGAACCAGACCAGGATCAGTATGATCCCAACAATATTCGGTGTGCCTAGTCACAATCGGAAATGTTGGTATTTAGTTCAAGAGGTTCCAGACCGTGTATTAAATATTAATAAAGTTTGTATGTAAAATATTATTACACGTACGCAGATGCTTTCGTGGGGTTAAATTCTCAACAAGAATAAATGGAATGTTTAAACTATCACCAATTAATTCGAAATCTCTCACCAATTAAAGCAGATTTCCTCACCAATGGTGTGAAATATTTAAAATAAGGAAATTTTAATTCCGTTAGTTATTGTCAAATAAATAATCTTCTGCTTATAATAAGTTTCAAATGATTGGTGAGGAAATCTGCTTTAATTGGTGAGAGATTTCGAATTATTTGGTGATGGTTTAGATTGCAGCCCAAGAATAGTCACTAACTCTGATGCTTCTGATCCCCATTTGCTGCTGGAAGCAGGACTCCAGGGAAGAAGGCCGTACTCGCAATTCCAGCTACAAGAATGAGTACTGCCAGGGTCTGGACATACAACATAACACATAGTCAATTGTTAACAATTCTTGTATTTAACTTGTATTGCCAATCCAAATTCGAATTATTTCTTCCTTACGATATCAACGTAGGCCACGACCCGAACGCTCGGCTTCCCCGTTTTCCCGCAACAACGGAAAATGTTCCCCATAATGGATATTGTATGTGTATACGTTGGGGAATTTAATTATTGCGTATCAAATCAATGAAAATATGAATAACTTATAATAAATTACAATATAAATAATTTCACAGCAGAAAACAGAATACAGATGCTACTGCTGGAGCACAAGGGTAGATTCAGCTGTGCTAAGCCTTTCTTTTGTATTCTGGAATACGTTAGTTATAGTCGCTGATAATGATAATGAGTCCGGCTTAAGGAAACCACACCGGATGTGGATAAAACAATTACTACATACATATGTATGTAGTATAGACTATGTATATTGGGCTCGTATTGGGATTACATTACACTACACTTCGAATCCCATTTAAGCCAGCACAAATATCACAGTTCAACATTCAAAAAGAAACAAAAATTGTATGAATTAATTCCGGTTAGAAATTTAAGGAAAACACTTAATAACTAATTCTAAGTCCACTGTTTAAAGTTGAGCATTGTATGTGGTACGAACAGACTTAAGCACAAATATAATTTTAAACTCTAAAGCTGCAGGGATCTTGGGTTGTGTATTGTGTATTGTACTATACACACCCAACACCTGACTGACTTGTATTCAAGATGAATCTGAGATCATAAGCCTCCATAAGGCTGCGGCCAAGGTCGCACTATACATTCCCCCCAAAGGCAGTATGAATTATACATGAAGGATATGTCCGTCCAAGAGTCTAGATTATGGATACTGGATACGGCAACAAATGCATGTAGAGATAGTCTTAGGCAAGGCTGCGATAATTGAGCCTGCATGAATATTTTTTCGGACTAATTTATTATACTTTCGTACTAATGCTTCGCGAAGCGCTTCAAACCTCACCTGTCACATTACGCGGAACATATTGACGTTTTTATTATAAAAATCATGCGGCAAGTAACTTTATAGTTTTATGGTTTACAAATATTTAGCTTACGGTAAGAATAAAATTAAATTCGGTACGACTAAAGTATTGATATTGGTGCAGTCTAATTTTGAAATAGATCAGAGCCTCCTTTCCCCGGTCAATAGGCCTAGTCCCAAGTCATATCCATTCGAGGCGAAGAGCTCGTAGTGGAATGACTTGACGATGAGGAGCGTGTAGAGCCGGTACAGGACGCCAATGAGGAGGACTCCGGCCAGGAGGTACAGGTCATCCCGGTTAGCCAAGCCCAGCGTGGCCATGTCATAGATGAACCCAACGATTCCAACGAGGAGGAGGAAGGACCGGATCTTGATCCAAATATCACACTTGTCCCCGTTTCGCTATATTAAGGAATTTAAAAGGCCTCAGTCAGTTTCCCGACTCTAAAAATACTGATTTGCTGCGTGACGCCGAGTCACTAGTTATCAAGCCAGGCAATATTTAATAATTATTAATTATTGTTAATTCAGTAATTAATTATTGAATGCCGCCTTACCTCAGTAGCTCCTGAGATGAGGAGGCTGGCCAGGGCCACTTCGGCCACGAACACAAGGAGCGTGACGAGGATCACCAGCGTGATTGAGGCTATTATAATAAGTCACGAATTGATGAGTTTGCTTTGAGGCTAATGGACCTTATAACTGTCTCCAGCGGGCCTAATTACCTGACACTGTCCCAAACTCAGGTAGGTTGTGTATAGGGAAGAGGAGTGAGCGCGTGTCAGCCTCCTCAAAGAATAGCTCGGGATAGGCCACCACCAGGAGCCCGGCCAGGAAATGAAAGACTCCGATCCCCTTCAAATGGAAAATAACATGAATTTAGTCAAAAGGTCAAAGTTCTATTCAAGATTTTTCCGTGTTATGAATTGAATCTAGATCTAGATTCGATTCAGGCTAGCTATGGAAATGGAATGGGAATCCTCTACCAAATCCGCCCAAGATCAATATTTGCTAATTCGCACATTTTATTTTGGTCTAGAGCATATAATTAATATTGGCTAGCGGCAGTATATATGGAAGTCTTACGGAATCAATGTAGGCTACAAGGAGGACTCCCGTCCTTGCCGAATTCCCACACCAGTAGCTCCTCATCTCTATTGAACGCCTAGGCTGGTTCTTTAGTAAATATTTATACAGCTAAGAAGTCCGGGTTCGAATCCGTCCGTACTGTGTATTAGATATTATTTAAGGCACCGGAATTGACGTTAGGCGTTTTTGAAAATTAAATGTGCGTATTTTTACTTTTCCTGGCACAGCACAGGCAAGTACGGTAGTACATAAATATAACTATGTGAAGTAAATACGTATGTGTAGTTGTATGTATGTAGTTCTAGACAAGAGTATGATATCATATATGCGCATGTATGTTAGAAGGCAAAAGGCCATACACAGTGAGGTTTTTCAAAAGTGGGCCACTCGGCCGGATTTAATTTTATTAGTCCACATAACATCGTGCTAAATCAGGTTCATACACGTTTCATGTAGCCCGACTCCTTTCCGTACTACTGAGTTGCGTACTTACTAATTAGTAATAAGGAAAGGGCCATGGCCGGCCGGGGCTACCTGAAACGTGTATGAACCTGATTTAGCACGAGGTTGTGTAGACTGATAAAATTAAATCCGGAGGAGTGGCTCGCTTTGAAAAATACCTCACTGTATATGTACTGGACGCTGTTGTAAAATGTAATTATAATTAGAGCTCGTTAGAAGGCTCAGGGCTCGTGCGGTCGGCTGGCCCTATCAGTCTTAAAAATTAGAACTGCGGTTTGGGTACTCTGACAAGGTTGGTATTTTACATATTGCTTGGGCTCAATCTACTTAGAATACAAATTATGGATAAATAGTGCAGGTAATTTTGTATGCAGTATTTTATTCCTCTAAGTGATCCCCTATAATGTAAATGTAATGTAAATACAAAATAAGCCATCCTAAAGTTGTACTATAACAATATCATCATTTTAAATAGTATTAAACGAAATTACGGCTTGTAGGCTGGAAATATTTAGGAACCAAAGATTTAGGCTTCTCGTATGCTTAGATATACAAATTGACGTAATGAAATGTAAATTAGAGTATTAGTATTAATAGTAGTCCATGAGAGCGTTCCGCTTATGGAAGCTCTCCTCGAGGAGCGTGACAACGAGCAAGGCGTATCCCCTATAGACGAGGAAGAGGATCCCGAGGACCCCTCGCCAGACGATGAGTTCGGGATCCTGGGCCCGGCCAGGGCTCGCCAGGGCCAGGTACACCAGGTTCACAAAGGTGAAGATGAAGAGCCCGAAACGGACCCGGTACCAGATCTGGAGTTTCTGGACGTCGAGCTGGAGGAAAAAAAACGGAAATCATAGGATAGCTTCACTTTGCAACCGAGAACTAATAATTTCAATTACCAATATTTATAACTGCTCTGATATATTAAATAAAAGCTTATCTATAACTTTCATAACTACATATCATATCGTAGCAATGTACATAATTCCCTGAGCGGACAGGTAACTTTTTACCTTTCGGTTCCCGTCCATGAGGAGCGTGAAGAGGGAGATCTCAATTATGAAAACCAAGGCGATGATGAAGAAGAGGACCAGGTTCGCCATCTCTGCGAGGAATTGGTAAAAAACGAGATCACTATAATTTTTGGAAATCCGTTTTTGAGCAAAGTAATACAATTTGGAAAAAGAAGGACCCGTACCTGTACGCATGATATAATGATGGGGATTGATGACTCCGAAAGTGAAGATGTCCCATTGGGAGAGATAGGCCTCGGGAAAAATAATTCCGAGCACGCCAAAGAATACGGATACTTTGGCAATTATCTAAAATAGTAAACAGTAAATGTATGCCTAATTTTGGCCATATTCGCGAATCCTTCGTACTTACCAAATCCAGAACAGCGATGACGCGGGACTCCTTCTTGACGGACCTCCCAATGGTGCAAATGAACTCCATTCCTGCCTAGCAGCGCTGTAGCGCTCCTGACTTACCTGGCTCTGGCGCTAGCCAAGCAAAACTTCAGCATGCTAGACCACCTACGGATATGTTCTGCGCAAATGATTTCCTAACCCGCTTCTGCTTTAATATTAACTGAATGGCCATGCGAATAATATGCAGAATGTTATTGTAGCACACGGCTATATATGTAGTGCTGTGGTTTGATTAGGATAATCAGTGTTTGCTAATTAAGGTTATTATGGTGGTCCATAGCCAATCCAGGGTTTGCCGTGTCATAGTAGGTACTCTCCAGAATTCCGCACAACAAACCCAAGCTTAAGGCTCTGTGCTGCGTCAACTGCAGAATTTTCCGGGTACAATGAGAAATTTGCGAAATTATTTGCATGCGTGTAGAAGGCTCTTAGATTGTAAACATTATGCTCTAATTCAGTCACATTTGGATGGGATTTTAGTTATTTAATAATCTGAAATCTGGGCTACCACAATACGATTCCCAAAAAAATTGGCATTTTCGCAAAATAAATATTTAGGTATTAATTCTGGTATTTGAAACTAGTTAAACTTCGTTCTGAGCAGGATTAAAGTTTCATGCTCACGATACTGATAAATGCCTATGGGCGAATTGAACCTCTGTACCTGTGACTGATTATGTACAGTCCATCTTTATACAGTCAATATTAAAAATGTGTGTGGCAAAGAAGCGAATAACTTTTTCCTGCTGATTAGCCTTAAAATCAACTATCAAAATAACACACATATTCTTAGGTTTGTGTACAACTTAAATATATTATTTGCAAAAATCTTTATATTTGATTCAGTAGTCTGTATTATAAATTTTGTCAGAAAATTCTGTTTCCATTAACTCTAAATGTTAGCAAGTCAACTTTTCCCTTTCCGCACTCGTGACAATATTGTACTGAAAGTGCTTGACGATCCAGAGAGCGTAGAACTTCCACAGAAAGAAAGGGCAGGCCAAGAGCGTTTCCGTTACGAAACTATCCGCCCGCATAACGAGCCCATACGTTGTGTAGCCTCCCAGCATGGCGCAGAACATCACGAAGCGGATCTCAAACCAGAGCCCGCAAAGATGCTTGTTATCCTATAAACAGGTAATAATCGGTTATTTGGAAGTTAGGAATAATTAAACGATCACCAATTAATTCGAAATCTCTGACCAATTAATTCGAAATCTCTCACCAATTTATTCGAAATCTCTCACCAATTTATTCGAAATCTCTCACCAGTTCATTCGAAATCTCTCACCAGTTAATTCGAAATCTCTCACCAATTAGAGAAGATTTCCTCCGCAAGGTTTTGAAATATTTCAAATAAGAGAATTTTAATTCCGTTAATTCTTGTAAAATAAATCATATTTTGCTCATAATAAGTTTCAAATGATTGGTGAGTAATTTGCTGTAATTGGTGAGAAAATCTGCTTTAATTGGTGAGAGATTACGAATTAAATGGTGACTTTAGACCGAAAAAGAAATTATGGAAATGAACAAATCTCGATGTTAGCCAAAGAGTGTAACTCAGGTCGGATATAGAATATGAATCGGGTATGAGTCACGCATAATGTGTCTAACATCTATACAGTATTTAGTCATAAGCATACCTGATTTGGGGATAAAATCTATAATTTTTCGACAGGATTAATATTAAGTATTATTCGCCTCACCTGCCTCACTCCGTCCCAGAGGACTGTGAAGAGCCCATATTCAGCCAGTCCAATGGCCAGCATTCCAACAATGATGAGGAAAATGTATATTTCTGAAATAATTGGGAAATGCATGGACACTTCGAAATCTTTAAAAACTGTAAATTAAATTTGAAAATATGCATTATTTGAATTTACTTGTCATGGACGTAACAATGTACTGATCCCTGAACACGGCCTCCGGGGCTTCCTCATGCTCACGGCTAGGAAATCCGGCGGGATGGATTAGATATGTGACCAGAACCAGGCCACATATGATACTGGCAAAGGTCAGGATCTGGACGGATTTCGAATCCATATTAAATAGATAGGTCCGACTAATTTCAAATATAAGTGCGGTATTCTTACCAAATCCAGAATACAGACTCCAGTGGCCCCGACCCGAGGCGGGACGCAGAAGACGGGATTGACGTTTTTCACGAAATTGGACAACCTGGGACCCCTTGATGATTTAGTTGAGTGAATGGGGTTGATTAGGTCCATTTCAAATTACGCAATACTATACACTAAATTCAGAATATGGTAATTTTACGCAAAAACATTTAACGCATCTAGCCTCCCCGTCTATAGAATAATTTATCCAGCATTCTGGAAATTCTTGGCGGAAATATTAACATACTTTTTCGAGACCGCTGAGCCCATCCTGTACAGGCTTGCGGTTTCCGCTGTCCATCACTTTGCCTAACAATTATTATTCCAGCCCAAGTATGGCAACGAGACCGAATGCCAAGTCTCCGAAATACCACGTGCCAGAATCTTTGTGCCCGAATAACAGATACTCGGTACTTAATATTAGTACAGAAAAAAGGCTTGATTGGAAGACAAAAATCATTCGGGCATATATGACTTTATTACGGGTAGTGTAGTAATTGACATATTAATGCATTTGACACATTCGGACAAAAGTGGTCAAAAATGACCTTTTATGACTTGGGCATGCGTACCATCAAAATTTTCGCCTGCGTCTCGGGGTCACAGATATGGTACGCACAGCGTGATTTGACCCACCCGTCACCTCCAATTTGGCTTGCAAATACAACTAGAAAAAGCGTCCATGGTGTTGATAAGTAGTAGCAGAAACAAAGAATTCAAGCAAGATTCAAGCAAGAGCGAATGATCATTTGTTTCACTGTTTACCAAGGTATAGGTTGTAGTCTGTAGTGTTTATCACGATTGTGTTCTGCAATTATGAGTATGAAGCTCGAACACTAGAATTGATTTCACTTACTGTTCTAAAGATTTTACAGAGTAGTTAGTATGTTGTGAGTATTATGTAGACAATAATTGATCCCTTGATTCCATTACGACTGTAAACGACGTCTAATGAACTTATTTTGTTAGCTAATACGTTATCTACGGTGTATCTATGTATACATAGGTATGTACGTGACAGTAAATCGTAGTATTGAGAACGTGCCAAAGAGCCGCGCACGGCACGCACATGATCTCATTTCGATGTCTAATGTCAAGTTGTCAGTGGTCCCTTTTCCGTGTCACAATAAGGATACGCTTATTAGCGTCCAGACCCGAAAATCTACGGGTTTAGAGTATTTTAGTACTTGTTGTCCTTGAAAATTATAAGGCTCCAGCACTTAGATCAACCACTGTCGCGCCTGTCAGTAGTGCTGAGCACAATATTTGTTTTTGCAGTATTATTTTTAGTAAAATAGCTACTAGCACTAGCACTAGCTACTATATCTAAGGTATTTATGTATTCATGTTCATACAATAAATTATTAACACGCGGAGACACAATAGCAGTCTACAAAGACTTCGTAAATCGTACCGTAATCGCAAGAAAAGAGTATTACTTTCCTTCAAATTTATATGTCCTGATAGTAAGCCATTGTAAACGACATACGAAAGTAGCGTAGACATGATGTGGTCTCGAAATTTACTAAAGGAATCGTATAACAAAATAATAAAAGAACAATATTTTTGCTAGTGCACGTTCAGGAAATAGCTTCATATTTAAAAATTGTACTGTTTTAGGAAAAAAATATTACTCGTTCGGGAAAAAAATATTACTGTTTCAGGAAAAATATTTATCGGCTTTAGTTAATGCGTTCGAAACCTCCTCTCGGTTTATTACTCGGTTTCTTTGTTAGCTTTATATATTTAAGTTGGGTTAGGTTAGGTTACGACGTACCAAAAGTAGGAATTGCATGCGATCTAAAGTTAGGTTGGATTAAGCAACATTTAGTTCGGTTAGGATATTTTCAGGCACGATTTATATATTCTTCCTGAGATCGTCACATTTTTGCCTAAATCGGTAATATTGTCTTCATAAAAACGTCACATTTCCTCCTGAGCTAAAAATATAAGCCAATAATAAAAACGAATAACTATATTTTTTTTTTATTTCTAGGGTATATGGTCTATGGGAGCATTTGCCTTAGTGGATCTACGTACGAGGGGTGATTAAAAAGTAACGATCATTATTTAATAACTCCAGGCTGGTAGTACCTACGGAGGTGAAATTTCGTCGCACTTTGATGTCGACATTTTTAAGAACAATACATTTTTTCCGTTGTAATCTCTATGGCCAGTAAGTAACCCTTTAAAAAATATTTATTTCTCGGTTGAGTCAACGCAAATTCGCTCCCGGTCAAAATTTCTGAAGCGTCGTTGTTGCCGTTTCCCATTAGGTGATTTTTAAATTCTGGAAACAGGTAAAAGTCACTCCTTCCAAGGTCTAACTATTATGTTGGATGCAGGATAAATAGAAAGAAGGAAATATGCAGCGCAGCCATTGAAACTTGAGCATTATTTTTAGAGGAACGCCGTCATGCCGGAAAATGTCAGACTTTACGTTAGTTTATTTTATCCTGTCTCTGATGCTGCTACATCGTTAACGGTCCAATTTTTTGTAATACGCGTAAATATATGTGGCTTGTTGTAGCATATTTTTTAGAAGCAGAGCATCCGTTGGGATCCAGAAGAATGTCTTGAATTGCCGTTTCTTCTGTTTTTTGATGATTTTTGAATTTTTGTTGAAGTCGCCCCAGGCACGACTCTGTTGACTCTTAATTTGAGTTTGAGTCATAGTCATGAGCCCTTGTCTTGTCCTCTAGCCCTTAACGTGAAGATTTTCTTGCCCTTCTTGATAGAGCAGCTACTGCAAACGTGACAATTTTTTGCTAAATTTTTCGGAACACGAAAGTTTTTGTAGGCTTAACCTGTCAGCAGAAATTTTGGGCACCCTACTTTTAGGAAGCCAGATGTCATAGGTACGCGCCGCACATTGTGTCTCCGACTGTCTGCATACTTTACACAACATTATCTGATTCGAATATCCCAGAGGTAACTTGTCCTCCCAGCGGGAAAAAGTAAATGGCGCTTGATCATGGATTCTGAATAAATTCGTTTATGTGAAAAAAGTTTGGGAATCGGAGTAGTTATTCTTCAGTTATAGCGCAGCGGCGTAACAGACGGACAGACAGACAGAAAAACGGCACACATTAACGAGCTCGGTTCTTGACTATTAAAATACTAGCACAGACTCCAAAATATAAGCTTGGATACAAATTGAATCCTATCTCATAAAATGGGCAATGAATTCGAGGGGTGTGTCCTCTTCACGTGATAGGATAAGAAAATTCGATAGGATCCGGACTCAAGTGCTATTTAATCCTATTTTTGTGATTTTGTAAAAGCAATCCTGTCGTACGTCGTACTACTACTAATATTCCTAGTATAGAGTCGTCATTATTTGAGGTAGAGTATATTCAGTGCAGCTGGTTTTGAACAGAATTTAAGGTCCAGAGTCCAGGTGAATTATTCATGTGAGGGCAGCCTAGTCAGGCGGTCTCACCAATCGTCTTGTGATTTCCAAACTACAGAATGTAAATATTCAGGCCACATAAATGCTCATCATCTCTCGGCGTGCCCAACCCATAAGTATATTTGTATGCAGTTATCTCAGACAGATAGTCCAGTAATTTCTTGATTCTTAATCATCTTCGTTAGGCATTTTGGCTGGAGAATATTTGGTTTACATGTTTCTAGAATAGGTTATATTTATATGTTCTACGCTGTGGTTTACGTATTTGTAGCGGCTCCATAATCCACAATGTTTCGGTAGTGGTGTAAAAAATGATAGAAATATAATTTTTTTAAATTGGATTCGGATTCAATATTTGAAAAGCGGAAAAGCTTAACTAAAGTTGCTGTATGTAATGCGTTACACATCCAGAAGTTTTGATATTGTACCTGATTTTTTATAATTCTGTTCTGGACAAGCATTTTTAATGGAACTATTATCCGACGTTTAATTCCGAATATACTCGCATAATTGAAAAAGGAACTCGCTAATTTACGTAAATAATCGGTTATGCAATATTTTAGCAATTATATTTAATACTGCCCGAGAAGTGTAGATTTGCCCCAAAATAATGGAAATTAACTCATCTAGCTGCTACAACCAAACAATATGATTCGGGTATGGAATACGTATCGGGTATGGATCCCGTATAAATCGCAGTATAAAACGTATAAAACATTTGTTTATTTATATATATTTGCTAATTTCCATATTTTATGTATTTGGGCTAAAGGCTATATTATATGGATAGCACTTGATAATTTAACTTTCGGAGATCTCCTACGACATAACAGCTTGAATCTGAAGAGCCTCAATTTTTCCATGTGCTCAGTCAATGGATATTTGGTGACCTTCCTGGCCCCAGCACTTGACTCTCGTATGTAGCCACATACAAAAGTTGTAGTTCTCCATGTAATACACGTATGCAGTAAATCCTGGACCAAATCCTCCACCCCTCAAAAGGCATATCATGGCATGGTTAGAGTTAAGTTGATTTTGATGAGGCATTAATATACGTGGAATGGGGCATAGCATAGGCTGGTTCTAGTCCATAAGAAGGGAGGGCCCGTACGGATTTGATTCCTTTTACATTCTGCTCCTGTTCCGGCACACACGTGGAGGACTCCTACGTACAAACTGTTCTACACTACTTTCCCATAATGGCAGCTCACAGGATCCTCATTTCTGACCCCCTTGACCCCGTCTGTGGGAACATCCTGAGGGAGAAGGGCGTCCAGTTTGACCAGCTCAAGCTGACCAAGGACGAGCTCCTTAAAGTCATCAAGGTACGGGGGCTAAGGTCTAAGGTCAAGGGAGCCACATGGACTAACAGGTGGGCGTAATCGTGCAGGCATTATTCTGACTCTAATTTTGTAGCTTTAGCGTCGTTCAAGAAATATTTTGAAACATTATTAGGAAACTTCTGACGGTGTTCCAATATTCACGCGTGAAACTTTGTACACGCTTATAATTAATCAACTGAAACGAACAAGGTTAAAATGGGAAGTTGAAAAAAGTCTTATTATTACTAAATATCAAAATTCTAATGAATAATTAGTTCGTTTTGGTTGATTGATGTAAATTGTAATTAAATTGTAATTAATTAAAAAGTAATTAAATTGTAATTCAATGTAAATGAAGTTAACGTAAAGCTATGAAAAATTCTATGGTTGAGTTAAAACTTTTACATTTAAATATAGCTGAGAGCATAATTTACCTAATTAATATTTCATATTTAGTATTCGTTATAATCTTTCAAAATATTTTTTGAACGGCGTTAAAGTTACAAAATTACAGTCAGAATAATACGTGCAATATTACGCCTATGGCTTCTTCGACCTAATAATTTTCGCAGAAAATGTTTAAACCATGAAACGGAAAAGCTAGGATTTATTTGAATAACGTACGCTTCTGCTCTTCAAATCTAACCTATACCTATAAGTTAACCTAATCCTAATCTAATCTCTAACGCAGCAACAGTAACTTGTCTTAATATGACTCTCTATATCTTTATACACTGTTATGCTAAAATCAAAAATTTTTATGCGGCTGATATTGACCTTTATTTCAGTGTCTTCTTAGGTTACAGCAAATACTTATAAATGTACACATATAAGTATGGTAGGCATGTCAAATGATATAACCAGACTGGTTAAGGTTAAGAATACTAAGTCAATTTTGAAACGGCTTGCATTAATCTAGCCGAAAGAAACACGGCTCGTCGGAGGAAATACTAAAAATATATTTAGTATTACGTACATATATGAGTAATAAATTTAAAAAAAAGCCAAAGAAATCGTTTTTTTCCGCGAGAATCAGATCTTTATGCTTCATTTAAATTAAAATACCTGCCTATGTAAATTGATTTTGTTAAATGCTCCCTTTAGGACTACGATGGGCTCATTGTCCGGTCCGAGACGAAGGTGACGCCTGAGGTCCTACAGGCAGCTACTAAGCTCCGGATCGTGGGCCGTGCCGGCGTCGGGGTTGACAATGTTGACATCCCCGCAGCCACCAAGCAGGGCGTCCTCGTCATGAAGTAAGCACTCAAGTCGTTCTACGCCCGTAAAAGCTGACTAATTCCTAATTAACGCTTTTTAATGTTAAGTGAGACCTAATCCTTCTACGTGGCGTCAGGCAGTGCACGGCAAATGTAATATCTTTATTTGACTATTTTAACAGCCTGATCCGTTATATTGATCAAAATATGCCAAATTTTCTATATATTGTGAGAATATTGTATGCCGAACTACACAGACTGTCCATGCACATTGTCCTGAGTCCGCCAACTAATTAATTTCCCGATTGACTTTCTATAGCACTCCAGGGGGTAATACGCTGAGCGCTGCCGAGCACACGTGTGCACTCATTTCCTCCATGGCAAGGTGAGTCTTAAAGCCGAAATCTAAACATCAATATATTCGGCTTTGTTCTGGTTCCATTATATATTGTACTTACAACAACCTTTTGTGTGCCTACGTGTTAGGAATTAGAATGAGGAAACGCCCTTTCCAAACTTTTTCCCTACTCCGACTATTTCCCAATTTCTAATTAAAAGTTGGTCGTCCCTAATTCAATTTTAAACCAAATCCAGCCATTGCCAAACATATTGCCAAAGATTTGTGTGGTTAGGCCAAGAGGAGGGAGTAAACGTAAATTTGGCCCAGGCCTAGAGTCAATAGCTTATATTTTGGGAACCCATAAATAATGCTATTGGACCTGTCAACGGGCTTTATATTGTTTTCACCTTTACAACTAATAAGGAAGAATAAAACTACTTGCTACTTTACATTTTCCAGTCTGGTAGTCATACATGAAAATAAAATAAACCAGGAACACCCTGGAAATGTTGAAGTGCAATTTATTCAAAATAAAAATTAAATAAATGAATTTATGAAAAAAATACATTACAAAAAAATATATCTATCTAATTTATGAACCACAAAAATTGCAAATAGTTTTGAGCAACCGTCGTCCTACAAATACGTATCTCCAGATGGATTATGCCAACTATTATCTAAAAACAAATTTCGGAAATTTTGGCAGACACATTCCGCAGGCCTGTGCCTCCCTGAAGAGCGGGGCCTGGGACCGGAAGCTCTATTCCGGGAACGAGCTTTACGGGAAGACGCTTGCCATTCTTGGGCTGGGCCGGATTGGGAAGGAAGTGGCTCTCCGCATGCAATCTTATGGGATGAAGGTAAGGAATTTGATATGAAAGTAGAAGGCAAACTAATAATCATCACTCAAATACCGCTACCTGTAAGCTTTTAATAAAATATTCCTATTTGGCTTTAAACTAGACCATCGGCTACGATCCGATCATTCCGGCTGAGGCCAGTGCGGAGTTCGGCGTCGAAAGCATGTCACTGGACCAGATCTGGCCCCTGGCTGACTACATCACTGTCCACACGCCCCTCATTCCGGAAACTAAGCGTGGGTCCCCAATAAATAATAGTTGATGCCCCTAAAATATAGAATATACCCCAAAACATGAGGATTCTGTCTACTATAATCTACACTTTTTAGGCAGCATTATATATTATTATTTTTTTTACCGTAAATTAGCGAATTTCATTTTCAATTATACGAATTTATGCATAGGTAAGCGTCGAATATTTATTTGATAAAAAGTACTGTTTGAAAACTATATTACAAACAACAGGTCAAGAATTGAGCCTATGGTGATCAAAATATTTAAATCACTGGTGTTCAGCAGAATTAAATATAGGCTGATTGGGCTGAATCCGTATTTTTGATTCTGCAGACTTGATCAACGATACCGTGTTCAGCATTTGCAAGAAGGGGGTCCGCCTAGTAAACGTGGCCCGCGGCGGGATCATTGACGAGGAGTCTCTGCTCCGGAACCTCAAGACGGGCCAGTGCGGCGGGGCTGCCCTGGACGTCTTCGTTGAGGAGCCGCCCAAGAGCGACTATTACAAGTAAAGTTCCAAACAAATAAAGATAATTTTTCCAAAATTAAAAAAAATACCAAAAAAAACAGTTCATAATAACAAAAAATTGCAAAGCATCATATTCTGTTATATAGAGAGCTCCTGGGCCATCCCAAGATGATCTGCACGCCGCACCTGGGAGCCTCCACTTCGGAAGCCCAAGTCCGAGTGGCTGAAGAGATTGCGGAACAATTTGTGGACTTTTTCAACGTAAGTTCACATTCTAAAATATATTACGACGCCTTCCGAAAACATGAGCAATATAGCTAAGTCATATATGGAAAATATAAATATAGATTAAAGTATAGGCTGAAAGTCGTACTCTTTGATTTAGTATCAGTTTTGCTCGTTTCCATATTTTATTTTGTGCTAAAGGCTGTATTTTTGAGCTGTGCTAGACACATACAAGTCCTTCCTAACATGTATGTTGTAATGCACAGGGAACCAAAATCGTTGGAGCCGTGAACCTGAACAGCCTTGACCCCGTCAAGCTTGGATTCAAGAAGTAGGCTGTTTGCCGCCTTTCAGTGTACAATCCCATTGTTATTGACCTATTGTACCAATTCCTCCAGCTCCATGTTTGTTCAACGTATTTGTGACCCCTGACCTCCTGAAAGTAACTCATGAAGTATGATTACCTTCTGACAAGAATACTGACATATCAAAATGTATATAATGGACGCAAATGGAGTGTCTGCGTTTAAAAATAATATGGAACCAAATTTTCTATTGAATTTCCTAATCTAATTGTACTGGAGCTTGTAAGGCATCTGCGGGAAATAAATATTCGCAATGCCATGATTTGGCGTACATTCACCCATCTATATCTATATATATGTTTTAGATTAATGTTTCTACCACACACTTACGGACGCCGTAGGGATTTGTCGATACAATCAACAAGATACATTATTCTACACTTAGCACGTATCAAACATATTTATTAAAGGCACGAACATTGATACGGAGCTACCGCTGGAAATATTTTGGTACATAAGTACAGTAGAAACCTATATAGTTATAACCTAAATACACGTTTTCGTTACATTTTATAGTTTCCAATTCCACAAACGTTTACTGCAGCAATTATTTAGGCCAGGTCATCATTCTTTCGTATAATGTAGCAATGACTCAGCTTTAAAATTCACACCCTTGTTTCATTGCTATATTTAGTATTAGCTATACACAGATCAAACTTGCTTAACGACAATGACTAAGACTTACGTAAGTACCTATCCATACCTAAGCTCTGGATTCTTCTTCAATTTAAGTTCGGAAAGACCCTTGATTTTTGATTTAGAGGATTACTTGGGATTTGTACAGTTCACAATTTTGCACCCGCCGTAATGATATGGAATTTAGACTTTAGGACGGAAGAATATAGTAAATATTACAGGAAGATATACTATTATACAGTCGATGGGCTGCCAAAATATATAGATTTTGGAAAAAAACAAAATATTTCAAATGAAATATATATTTTGGGCTCAATTTTTGTTTCGGTTGATACGGGATTCGTGCACGATTCATATTCAATACCCTACCTGAGTCATATTTCTGGTGTAAATCTAGATTTGTTCGATTCCATACTTTCTGAGCTAAAGTCTATAATTTCTGGCCAGGATTACATATCAGCCAGACTACATAGCAACTCAATTGGTTCTTAACTTATGCTCCCAAAAATACATACTGCTTCCCATGTCACATTTGGGATGTATTCCTAACCCTTGTACTTAGCTATCACAACGCCCGTCATGCATCTGTAGATTAATTCCTTGAGAGTTTGGCAATTTGTTTTGTTGGGATCTCCAATGGACCCTGAAGGAATCAGGCTCGAGTTGAAAGAAGAAAGACTTTGGGATTCTGGAAGATCATATTCGCTCGTACGTGAGCTCGGGCTGACACCCGTTCAGCGTGAACATGATCCCGTCCTCCAAAAATAAACAAATCCCGAAATTTTTAATACTAAATATTAGTAATTGCAATTTTTTTTTATTTTTACAATTCTTACCCGAATGAGGAGCGGTAGCTCGGACCAGAACTCATAATGTGGGATCATCTCCGTGCCCTCAGCCCCGCGGACGAATTTCCGGACCAGCATCCCGCCTACGAAGTAGACGGAGGCCGTGGTGAAGAAGAAAATGTCAAATACGGAGCCCAGGGACAGGCCGCCTCCGTCCACTTCTGCCATGCTAATTGTAGCAAACGAGCATGGGAACTATGCGCTCCAAAGTATTCGGAATTCTTTAGCTTCAGCTGGTCCGGAATTTCTGAAATTAACTGAAACATTTTCTATATTATTAATATATAAGGATAAATAGCTGCCATTTAAATCATCACCAATTAATTCAAAATCTGTCACCAATTAAAGTAGATTTCCTCTCCAATTCCAGCAAATTACTCACCATTCATTTGGTTCTTATTATGATTAGAAGATTATTTATTTTGTAATAATTAACGGAATTAAAATTCTCTTGTTTGAAATATTAGAAAACCTTTCTGAGAGATTTCGAGTTGGTGAGAGATTTCGAATTAATCGGTGATCGTTTAAATATTCCTAACTCAGAAGTGGTACCCGCGTAAATAATTAAGGAACTTTAATGTTGGCTGACAATCATATTTCATGAAATTAATATATTTTGAATGGCGTGAAAATGCTAAAACCTTTTAATGTTCTTTGAAAATTAATTACACAATTCCTTGACTTACCAAAAATAATTTCTTGAGAATAACTTAGATTCTTCAGAATTGTGAGCTCCTGGCTGAGCACAGAGTGTGAATCAGCTGATGAAAATGATACTTGTATGTATGTATTGTAGATAATGCTAAATTGTTCTGATTTTAATTAATAACAGGTGATCGGATTTACAGAGCCTTCTTGAGATGGACTATATAGATAGACTATAAAATACAAATACAAAGTAGGAATCGGAAAGAATTCAAGCCTCAAGTCACATGGTGATGGATCCTCCTTTAGACATCTCTCGAGAGCCCAACAAATCTCTCCGCTTGTCACTATCCCTACTATTCAATGGGCCCAACAGGTTCCTCTCTTCTCCTCCTTCAGAACCATGAGCTTGGCTCCGAATGTAATAAATGTAAATGTAATTCCTCGAACATTTACAGCAAAAATCCCATCACATTAACAAATGTCAACAGAGTTGCCTCAATTCCGAATTCATTTACGGTATGGCAATGGCGTGAATAGAACTAAATATGTTTGGGATTCCAAGGCTGCGAGCGGCGAGGGAGCTGAATAGCTGAATATTAAGGTCCTGAAGCTTCCTGAACTCTGGACGGACGGGGATTATGGATTCAGTGAAAGTATACAAAATTATTGTAGGTTGGGCTCCTGCCTAAAGCCTACAATGGGAGCCTTTCAGATTTCATACATATTTTTCCGTTGTATGTTTCTGAATAAATATATGGGTATGTATGAATGAAGTCATTGTCCCAGATGCCCAGGAATTCCCATATGCCTCTCAAGCCTCAATCAGCATACGCTGGATCTGGATGTATCTACATATAGAATCATACAGTAATATCAGATTTTAGCATAAGGAAAAGCTATCTCTAGATCAGTTCTGGGATAAGAGCCAAGCTTCCACTTGCTCTATACTTTTGAGAGGTGAGACAATTATTTATTAGCTCAATTAAGAAATGGCACATTTTTGCAAATTCCTTGACATTTTAAGCCGAGTAATTTATTTAGTGAAGGAAAAATATAGATTTTTACTTTTTACAGGGAAAATAGCCAATTCAGATTCAGGTGAACATTTTTGCTTTTTTTTTAAAGCTTTTGAAGTCTAAATTCCTATTTTGTACCCAAATAATCAGTATTCGAACCCTAAAAAGTACACCGGAATTTATCTGGCTTTAAATCACGTGAGTCTCGGTCCACTTCAGCCTCCTTCCTACTCTTTTGTTAATTTTCCATT
>JAQFZY010000950.1:0-19665 GCA_034696285.1 Hypogastrura burkilli
GGAACGAACATTTTCCGCCTTTTACTTGTTTATTTACATGGAAAATGTTGTTGTCATGGGGGTTTCACTCAGGCAAACTGCGAATCATGGTCCAACTATTTCAATCACTGGAGTAAACTAATTAATGTGTAATTAGTTTTACCAATGAGCAGACATTATACCACCATCCTCCTTGCTTCAGCTGGGCGCAGTGGATGGCCTCCACTTTATCATTGTCCCGGTCAAAGGTACTAAAGGCCATTCCATTGTGAATCGCTAAAGAGAAACTGTCGTCTGGATTAGGAAATTTCAAAAATTTGTAACATTAATCATTTTCAAATTGGCATTTAAAAAAGTTGAGATAGGTAATCAGAGTGCATATGATGGTCAGAATATAATTACTAGCAGTTCCACTATAATTTCCAAGTTGCAGCGCAAACTCGCTACACTTAGTCCCAACTCCCATCGCTGAAGCTATCGTATTCGGCATATGTAGACCCTCCTTCCCAATCTGATAACTCAATGCGAAGGATTCGGTCCAGGCTTTCGGTTAGGGCGGTTATATTGGATGGATCTAAAAGCAATCAAGATTCTAATATTCTCGAACTGAATACTCGTTATTTAATTTTTCACGACTTAAAATATTTCCACGGCGTAATATCATTAGCCAGAATTTCCGAGCCTTCCGCCACCATCCGATTGAATTACTTTCAGTCTCACCGAGCCAATGTGAGTACTCGATAGCTCCGAATCCGGCTTCGTAGTCATTCCAGCTCCGTGTAAAATTCTCCGCACGGCCACGAACTTCCTATCGCCTCTGGAACACGGTCCATCCGCCTCCATTAGTCACAAAGTCGCAAAATACCTTGTTTAGATTGACAGGCCAAAAGAACGGTAATATGAGTATAGAAATTCGACCAAACGTTCAAATAATTACAAGCATACAGTTGTGTGCGTGTACGTCGATGTTAGAGTAGTTCTTGTCTTTGAATGGATAAATGTCGTATACGCCGCTTTCTGCAGTACCGGTCATTAGCTGCAACTGACAGCAGTCCTTAGGTTTACCTGAAGACCCATTAAAGGAGGACCCAATGTGTGAGGGGCAAGTTATATGTCATATAAATCGTAAATCTAAAGCATTATTGGTAGCAAAGACGTACGTGGGCGGAGAGTGGAACTTGCATCGGTGACCTCATCATTACTTGTCCTGTGTCGGCTAGAGAATAATATTAAAAGCTCAGCTCTGGTTTACAAGTCTCTGTTCTTGGAGCGTCGTTCCACTGAAAGTTCTTGGAGTCCAGGCAGACGTAGCCCTCAACTTCGCCAACATTATTCGGCTGGTCGGGAAGCCAATTTGTGTAGTTGAAGGGGTCTCCGGAAGACATCCAGAAGAAATGTCCTGGCTCACCAGCATCCGTTCCGGAAATCCACCAATTTGACATTCCCTCTGTGTCAAAGTCCGACAAGAATTAAGCTATTTACTTTTTTAATAATTGGTTTTTTAATTTAATTATTAAGATAAGCCATATTCCGTAAACTCCAGTCAAAGGTTTTCCTATACACAAATGATTGTTTTCCCCTTGCTTAAGGAACAATATTTTTGTTGGAGCAAATATATTTCACATTCAGGAAACAGCTTCATATCTAAAATGTTACTGTTACTGTTTATGAAAAATATTTCTCGGTTTTAGTTAATGCCTTCAAAATCTCCTCTTGGTATATTTTTTCGGTTTTTTGCATACTTTATATACTTACGTTAGGTTATATTAGGTTACAACGTACCAGAAGTAAGAATTGCATACGACAATATCTGTACTTTTAAAGCTAGGTTGGATTAAGCTACATTTAGTTAGGTTAGGATATTTTCAGGCCCGATTTGATTTATATATTCTCTGGTATATTTATTATTATTCCTGAGATCGTCAATGTTTTTCCAAAATGGGTAATATTTTTTTATGAAAACGTCACATGTCACATTTCCTCCTGACCTGTAAACAAAGCCCTTGTTTAATAAGAAAGCTACTGACCCGAGCCCAAGAACTTGGAGACGTACGTTTACTCCATATTTGACATGATACTTCCTAAGCGCATTCCATGGCGCCTGCAAAATATCCACGACTCCCTCCATGTTAACTAAATCAAGCAAGGGATATTTATTTTGATTATTCTATCTGTACAGTCTGTGAGGGATAGGCTCTAAGTTAGTGACCTTGAGACTTGTCCAAGGAATGTAATAAGCCGTTTCCCCGACTGTCCCTATTAACTTAATAATACTGTCTGCTGGTATTTCCGAACTATCTGGACCGGAACTTGACTCGGAAGCATTGAGAGCTGAATTATACTGCAGAGAAAAAAATCAAATTAAAATTGCAGTATGACCTATTTAATCAGAAAATACTTATCTAACGAATTCTTGCTTATACGCCATATTAATACTAACTACTAAGCTTTAGTTATAATAGTACTAGTAGTAGATTTGCAATTTCGTATGAAAGTGTCAATAGGATACGTATATCATATATGCAAATTCTATGTATGAAGTCGTATGTGTAGTTCTTGGTATCTTAAGAAGTCGCAAGGGCTAATCAAATCAGCAAACTAATTATAAATTGAACCGAAGCCTGAGTACTACATAGTTCCCCTTGACATCAGAAGCGCAAAATTCTCTATGTAATATCGGTTACGGTTGACTCTGACGACGGTTTGATCTCAACAAATTTAACTATTCATAACTCGTAACCTATACAAATAACAGTATTAGTAGGTGAGTGCAGTTTATATCCTCTAGAACGAACGTCATCAGACTACGTTTACAAGCTTTGCGTAGATAAATAAGAAAGAACTTCCGCGTAAATATTTTCCATGTAATGTTTATAGAATTTATTATGAATCAGCCCTATCTCATAATATACTGTAGTAGCACGGCATGTCAAGTGGGGATGTAAAAGGTGTGCAGCAGCGCTACTCTCTCTGTCGTTCAATTATATATGTATTTAATATTTAAATTTATTATAAAATTATGTCAAAATTTGCCCTTGTGTCACGGTATGGGCCGCCCAATGTAGGCACACAACAGTAATGAACGCCACCTTCCCAATTTCCCTTTCAACTTGATTACTGAATAGAATTGTAAAATTTTAAACACTAAGAGCCAATGATGTGCTGGCGCGCAACCTTAATCAGTTTAGTATGCTACATACTACACATCAACAATATCTAAGCTGATGTGCCAGGTAGTATTTTAATTGATAATTTACTAAATGCACGTATTGTACAAAATCGCTTCAAACAGAGAGCCAAATTCGCTAAACGGCGGAGCCGCGTTCTCAAGTATGAGTCAGGAGCGGAAGGCGACGTCGTCGTTACTGCTAGTATATACTACGTATGGGTTTCTAAATATGTATCTCAATTCTCAATTAACCAGAACAGGTAAAACTCAAGCCCATGTCGTTTATGTCGAAATTGGGATGCATCCATTCGGGAAGTTCCTGTTCCGGATCTTCATCTCCACCCGTTTTAGGGAATAGTGGTGCCCACGGAAAGAGTGCCAGTTAATCCCGTCAGCATACGAACTGTGCGTTCCATTAACAATGTAGAGCCCATTTAAGTTTGACTGAAAAAAATAGAATATACTTAAATATACGCGCTTCAGGCATGCTTACAAACTAGGGATACAAATTACTTCCTTGGTCGCTAAAATATAGATTTTATAGATGATATAGATGCTTGTATATTTAAAGTTCGGCAGCTTTAGTTTTTGCAGCCAAAATACAATATGGAGCAGCTTGAATACATATATGAACTAGCAGAACTACAGCCGTAGTTGGTGGAAATGTTTTTAGCACACATGTTAATGTTCTTAAGCACTCACACAAATTCCAATGCCACTTATTTGACAAATTCGTTTCCATAATCACAATTTCCAAATATTAATACGTATCGTAAATATTTTATTATATGCCTGGGCGTTTATTTAAATATACTGGTCGACGACGCGGTGTCTAAAAGCACCGCGACGATCATTCAAAGCAGCAGCTCGGAACCCAGCAGTATAATAACACGTAAATGGCTTCCAACATTATACACTCAAAATGCCCGACTTCTAAAAGAGACCCGGCGTTTATTCATACATATTCATAGATCGACCCGGGGTTGATTAGAGACCCGGATTCAAATGCCGATCGACGTATAACAAAAGCTTTACGGAATATGCATCATAGAAGAATTCAAACTAAGGCAAAACAATAATAAGACGAGATATATGTGCGGAAATTGTTCTGGTAAAATACATTGCATTTGAATCTGTGCGAGTGCGCTATATCATTATGTTATAGGTACCCTAAATTCTATTTTGGCTGCCGAAAACTATAACGGGCAAAAACTAATTTAGCGTCAACAACCTATATTTTAGCGGTTACGAAAGTTAAAATCCTATAAAATGATGTTAGCTGAAATATCCGGTTACCGCATGGCAATCTTTGTACCACCATCCCCCTTTGAACTGTACTGCACAGTTGATGCTCATCTTATCGTTGTCCTGATCAAGTGTTGTAAAGGCCATGCCGTTCATATTCGAGAAACTGTCACCTGCATTTTGAACCGCTATTAAGTACTCGTTGGGTATTCATACGTAAAATTGATAAATTATGAATTCCACTGTTGAAAATGGCGGCACTTTGAATACTGACATTGCACTCTGTACTGTAGCATGATGCTGATTGAACTATTACCTGCCGTCCCAGTATAGTTTAGAACATTTAGCAAATAAAGGCTTCGCTTATCCCCAACACTGAATATGTTATATTCGGCGTATCGAGAGTCTGCTTCCCAGTCCAGTAATTCAAATCGGACCATTTGATTCAGTCCGCTTGAGAGTGCAGCGATTTTTGATAAGCCTAAAGAGAAAGGAAGTGACTTTAGCATACATTTACGAATATTTGAAATGATATGTTGTTAAACGTGATGCATTGTTTAGAAACTGATATTTAATTTTGGGAATCGGTTTTAGTACAGGAGAGATACGTTTTCGTACGAATCAGATATTCTATGACTATGTCTAAGAAGTTTCTGGTTAACTTTAAGAATATTCTCACAATTTCCAGTTGATAATGGCGACTTTCTTTATACTAAAAGTAAAAGACTTACCAAGCCAATGTGAGTAGGCAACAGATCCAAACCCGCGTTCGTAGCTATTCCAATCGCGGTAAAAATTCTCAATTGGGCCGCGAACTTCCTCTCGCCTCTGCACGACTGTCCATCCCCCGCCATTCGTTTGGAAGTCGCAAAATGCCTGACAAAGTGTCAGAATTTACAAAGTGAGTTGTCGTGTAGCAAAGTTGCAAATTTTAAAAGTATAGGACCACCCATACCGCACTCGTGCAGATAATACATACATACATAGAACTAATATACTAAGAGACGACGTCGTGTTACTTTGTTAAATTTTTAACATATATCGCAGACATTCGAAAGAGATCAGTGAATGAAACAATTATGGTATAATGTTAGTACCTTAAAAGGAACGTTCAGATTGTCTTCAAAGGGATAAATTTCATAAACTCCACTCTCTGTGTTACCGGTTAGTAGTTGCAGAGCACAACAGTCCCTTGGCCTGGTACCTGAAGAAAGACTCCATGATACAATATGTAGAGAAGTTGAGAAAAACTGGTTAAATGTAATTCAATAAGCTTGAACGGTATTGAAAAGTTAAATATTGATCAGGATATGAAAAGTACCTTCGAGGATGCCACCGTCCAGATCACATTGATATTTCGTCTCACCATACATCCTTCCAAGCTCGTCATTACCTGAACTGGAATACTCGTTATATTAATACCAAACGTTGCAGTCTAAATACCAATACATTATTTGACAGAGTTCAAAATACAGTTCATTTGAGCTAAACAAAATTATAATTTTTTCGGGAAATACGGAATGCTTACAGTCTTATGAGCAAGTATGGAGGCGTAGGCTCAACTCTAGCTTCACAAATGAAGTTGGCAGTTTGAGTCTCAGGCAAATCGTTCCATTTGTAGCCATTTTCTAGCCAAAGATGGACATGATGTGCACCCCCTGCACCGACGTCGTTGTCCGGCTGTCCCGAATACCAGTTCGTGTATCCAAAGGGCTTTCCTGATGAAAGCCAGAAGAATTGTCCTTCCTGGCCAAGATCCGTTCCTGAAAGCCACCATCCCCAACCCGACTTCTCTTCTGTTGGGAAATTGAGGTAAATAATTTAATTCAATCTATGTTGAACGTTGGACTTTAGTCTCTTTTATAGTCTGAAACGTCAAAAGCTTTTGTTCAGTGTATTATATATAGGTGCACTAGAAACGTTCTTAACTTGACAGAATCATAAAGACACTTGTATAATTGATATTGACAGTTGAAGTAATTTACGCGTGTAATATCAATATTATTACTGGGGACGTTAAATGTAAGCAGCAGGCAACTGACCTGGCTCCAGGAACTTGACTATGTATCTTTGCTCCAAACTCGACTCAATGCTTGCTAAATGCATTTGGTGAGCTCGGCAGAATTCCCAGGACTCTTTCCAGGTCAACTAAGGAATCAATTCTGTTATTCAAATTATTGCTCACAGTATGTCCCGTTACATGGTCCTTCGACTGTTCTTACTATTACTCTGATGCGGAAAGTTAGGAGCCTTCTAGGCGTATTATTGTCGCTAATGCATGTAACTATAACCTTAAGATTTGTCCCAATGTAGTAAGCCTTGTTTCCGAGTGTGCCAATTAACTTGATGACATCTGACTGATTGGTAAGACCTGGAGATGCTAAGCTGTTTCCTAACACATTTGCAGCAAAGGCGATCTGAAATTAGAAAGAAAAATATTTATTAGAAAGCACAGCACTTCTTGTGGAAAACTAGTTTTGTTTTCCTGCCGTGCTTCTCAGTCCAAATAAATGAACTATTTGCTATAGTTGGCAAAGTGTCCTTTTGCTTATCCTATATCGTATATCAAAACACAGTACCGACAACACGAAGAAAACGACCTGCAGACGTCTGAAGGCGTTCATCCCGAAATAATATTATTTCAAACAGGCAACGCAATGGACAAGACTCTTTTTCTAAATAGTTATAAAGTGCTTGAATAAATACATAATACTGTACACTTTATAAGGTTATTTTATCACTGTGGATAAAAAAGTCTGTATCAATCTTGACTTCCAGATCAAGCTAAGTATAGATTAGTATAGTTCATATACATATGCAGTGGTAATCTGCTGAACCTATTTATAAGCTTTTCTTGGAACTTTATAAATAAAAGATAACCTTTAATTCAATGAATTTGTCAATCCATATGCGTCACATGTACATAGATACATTCATAGAAATGCTTCGGTAACCTTTTAGCGTGATTCCTGATTACGTACACACAAGAAGGCCGTCTTCTGGAGTGGAATTCGGAAGGGGCGCCAAAATCTGAACATTAGCGCCGCCTAAGGTCAAGACATTTTTTTACACCTCAAAATAAACGTTTTTGAAGCTGTTTTACGTTGAATTACTTAAGAATGGATACCCTAAAGGAAATCCAGCGCCTCAGGCCAAACTTGCAAAGGCTTGAATTAATATTAAACTCGCTGAATTATGATTACCAAACATACATGGCGCGGGAGAGGACACGCATACGGTATGCAATTTCGGAAAAAATTCATGACCAGACTGTAAAATTGTTCGGACAGCGACAGCGCTTTGCCGATCTGAAACTCACTTTGCTTAAGATGTTGATGGAGGAAGATATCCAATTGATGAAGGCGCCCACTTTTGTGTAGACTCCGGCCATTTCGCATCTCCCGTCGAGCCCAAATGACGTAATCCCACAAACATAGGGCTCTCCAATGACTGTTGAGCAGATTGCCGGTCCCCCTGAGTCCCCGGAACAGGTCCCACCAACTGCGGATTGAGGCCTAGAGCTCTGCTCCCCAGCACAAAAGTGGATCTTCGAACTAAAGTGTCTACCATAGAGCTCTGCACACCTTGAGTCGGGGACGTGCGGGAGCTCAGCCTCAAGTAGTCTTGTTGAAGGCTCACCGTACTCCGTATACCCCCATCCGCTTACTGTCGCAGTCCCTATATTAAACATGATAAAGTACAAAATGATACATGTCGTAAAAATCGAGCGGACCTTCTTGCCTTAAGAAGCAGGGTCAAAGATGTATTCGACAGATTGGTACGAACTTACCATTGCTCCAGTTGAGTGGCCCTGCATAGGACCAACGAATTGGCTTGACTTTGGCATTGAATTCAAGCGGGGTGGACAAATACAAGAGTGCAATATCGTTGGCGTAGCGTGGTTTGTCGTACTTTGCATGAATGGCTCCAATCAAAACAGTCCTTAGTTGACCTTCCGCGTCGCGAATGGGCCTTCTCAGATAATCCCCTGCAACTACTCTTAGGCTGCTCCCAGTTCGATTACTAACGCAATGGGCTGCTGTGAGTATTATGAGGCTGGACAGTATGATCCCGCCACAGTTCACAGTGTCAGTATCATCATACTTCAGCTGGACAATGTAGGGAATCTCGAAGCTGGTTACCGGGACGCCTGAAGTATATCAACAGGAAAACAGTTTAGCGATCTTTATTTAGTACTTCAATACGAGCAATACTTACAAGGCTGAAAATTAGTCACTATTTTTAACGATATACATATATTACAAGTGTAATATATTTTCGTCAACCTAATCAGAAATCAGAAAGTCTTAAAAAACGATTTCGTCGTTGAATCAACTGAGTTTTGCTCCCTGAATGAAAACATCAAGAATAGTCGACAATTTTAACTAGCATCTGGAAGCCGCGTACCGTGAAATACCGGGTGTTGGTTCACTGCGCGCAAGCGGGCCACTCTTCAACATTACAAAACGGAGTTCGCGGATAAAACCCAGTGTTTTTACATCTCAATGGGTTTCATGGAGTTTTTTTCTTCTCAGTTTTGAACACGTGATCTTAAAGAACCTACGCGTCACTTGCTGGGCGGTAAACCTAATGAAATTGTACTACGTTAACATCTTAACATGAATGAGTGACTACATACAGGTTCAGTGTGACCCAGAACTTAGTCCCTGGCCTATGCTATCAGATTGGCATATGATTTTACATTACGAGTGAGTAGATTTCTCTACAATTCCCCGACAAATATCTCGGCAAAATAGTTTCCTCCAAATAGTTATTTATACCTCATTCTAAACTTCACAAGTAATTCGTAAATTAATCGTTGATTGAACTGATTAGTAGCAATGGAGCCTATTTCCAGATTGGTTCTTGCAATGCATAAACGTTTTCAACGATAACGAGGGGGAGGAGCAAAGTCCGAAACGATGGGGGTCACAAATTGCAATTGGTCAGGATTTAATTTATTATTATACATTTAGTTCGCAAGGATTCTATTGCTCTTCACACTGCTATTGGCTCAAACATTGAGTCATTTTTACAGGCACAGCGCAACTATGTATTAGTACTTATTAGAAGTAACGACCTCGTCTTTGGCTAGTACTGGGTTAATACAATTATTTTGTTTAGTTAATGAATCAATCACTTAACTCTACATATAGAGTGATATGTTAGCAAGCCATGTTACAGTAAACAAGGTACCTACGAACTGTGATGCTAGACGATGCTGGTTTTTTGATGCATTTTTTGAATTATTATCTGTATCTGTGTTTCTTAAACCTTACCTTCAGCGTCCAGCATAACAGTTCGTAGGTACTTTGTTTCTATGACATGTCTTGCTAACATCACAGCGTTTTTGTAGAGTTAAGTAATCCACCTATTCTTATAACTATTATAAAATTACTCCAATTTTTGGTCTGTCATATTGATCCTGATCGCAATTCTGAACCCAGACCCACCAAATTGACCCAGCAAAAAGTTATGCCTAATACGAAGGTCAAGTTTGAAAATAGGATTTTTAGCGTCAAGGGGTCAGGGCCTTAAGGGCAAAAAACATGGCCCCTAGCAACGGATTTTTTACTTTTGTTGACGTTTTCTGAAAATCCAAAAGGGATTTGTTGAAACCTTTAATTTCCCCATGGTCCATAACAGCAAACCAGGATCAGATTTATTAAATCACTTTGACTTGACATACCGCCAAAGCACAACTCTACGTGGTCCAGTTCCAGGTCTTGGTACTGTCATACGTCACACATCGGAAATGTTAATTTCGGCTCGTGTATCATACTAACACACGCCTCCACCGCTTAGCGGGCTTGGCTCTCCGTTGTTTGGAACTAATTAGTACAAATATTTGATTTATTAAATAATCCGATTACTTAACTCTACAAATAGTTTGATGTTAGCAAGCCTTGTCACAGAAACAAAGTACTTACGAACAGTGACGATTGACGCTACAAAATATTTGTACCAATTAGTTCCAAAGGTAGAGCCAACCGCGCTAAGCGGCGGAGCCGCATGCGCAAGTATAAGACACGAGCCGTTGGCGAGGTCGTTACTTGTAAGATATTAAAATAAAGTAATAAAAACCAACTTTGTAATCATCATAACTCGTATATTCAAACATAACTTACCAAAATATATCCTTTCGGCTATATGAGCCGGCTCCATTTTCTATGTTACCAAAACTTTGGAATGTCCAGAAATCAAGCCATGAAGGCCTAGTTTCAGTTTCAGTCCTGTATAAAATATATACAAACCACCCGGGAAGATTCAGCTTTGATGATCCGCGGAGCTCCCTCTGGACATACGCTCAATAACGTATATTTAGTGTAGTTTTAGGAATGGTACAAAAGATTTAACAGCATCTCGATATCGATAAACTTAAAGTGTCTCCAATTACAATTGGTGTTAGTCAGCTATTGGCGAGCTCAGGAACTATCTTGTTTTAGATATTTGTATTATGGGGGCATGAATGGTTGGTAATTAATATGAACTGTAAACCATTCATATATGCAAATACATTACGAGTATATATGACGATATGATATTTGCCTATACATCAGCGTCAGGATCTATAAGCAGAAGGAAAGGTCTAAAGGGTCAGCAAATCTATGTACTATCTATTACATAGGTACATATTAGCGTGTTGAAGCTGTTGGTGACGTTAAAAATAGTAGTGGACTCCGCCTATAGTAACCTTTAAGAGAAACAAAATTGTGTTTGTTATAACCTGAGTTCACTATAGCTGATGCTGATAAAATTAACTCACATTTCCCACCGAATAAAAATCGCTCTAAGCAATGTTTCACATTTTTTACCTTAATTTATACGCATATAACAGTTTAGATCCATAAATCCTGAGTTCCATTATAACCGGAGTCACTATATCCGGAGTCCACATTACATTTATGTGTTCAAGCGGACCATTTATGATAGAGCAACATAAGCACAGGGATAGCTTCAATTAATTAATAGTTTCCGTAAAACAAATGGTTCGCCTATACATAATACTTCTACGGCAAGGAAATCATAATAATAGGTTGGGTGTTGTGTACACGAAATTAAAGATCCGTTTTAATCGTGAACAGTTCCAGACAAAAATGTTTATCTTATACTTATGAAAATCAGTAGCTGGTAGCTGCAAATTACAATGTAAGTTCCAAACTAAAATTCGCTTTTATAAATTCCTTGTGTGGTCTGCCTTAAAGCAGGAGTTTTGAATTAATACATATCCGCCAGTACTAAATCACATACTGCGTACTCTCAATCTTGGATCTTGAATATCCGTTTAATTGTGTCTCAGCTGGCCAAAAGCGGTGAAACTGAACTCGTTTGTACTGGGACGCATCCGTTCGGGAAATTCCTGTTCCGGATTTTCATTTCAACCCTTTTCAGTGAGTGATGATAGTCCCGAAACGTCTTCCAGTTAACCCCGTCAGCGAAAGTGCTATGTGTTCCATTAACAACGTAGAGCCCATTGAGATTTGACTAAAAAAAAATAATTCAATGGATACAAAAATGTTGGACAGGCCTTCCTTAGAATACAATGTGATTGATTTCAGTCGCAATATTTTATATTTGTACCAGATGACAAGCATTGTACCACCATCCGCCCTTGAACTCTTTTGCGCAGTTGTTCGCGTACTTATCGTTGTCTTGGTCATGCGTGGTGAAGGACCTCCCGTTCAAATCCGACAAACTATCACCTGCACGTAAGTTGCAATTAAATTCCAATTGAATCCACATATCCATACTTTTTTACTTAACATTATACTTTGTTTTGAGCTTTTTTTTGGCGAAATTGCTCTATCTTTCGATACCGTTGAATCTGATTAAACTACCTGCTGTTCCAGTATAGTCCGCAACAGTCAAGAAGTACAGGCTCTGCTGGTCCCCGATACTGAATCGGTTGTATTCAGCATATCGAGAGTCTCCTTCCCAGTCCAATAATTCAAATCGGATCATTTGATCTAGTCCGCGAGTTAATGCAGAAATTTTTGATAAGCCTGGAGAACGAGCAAAGTGAGTTTACTATACAAATTATTTTTTTAGACCAATTACGTTGCTTTAGATTCTAAAAAGGTTGGCCAAGACCCACTGCCACATATTTTGTTTTGAAGAGCAGTTTCGTGTAACACGTAAGGTCCATTTCCACTGACTACGACTACAAAGTTGCTGGTCAGTTGTAAACATTATTCAACAACGTGCAGTTCAGAGTAACTAATGCTAATTGTGTTTGACTAATGAAACTCTAAAGGTACCTAGCCAATGGGAGTAGTCCAGAGATCCGAATCCGACTTCATAGCTCCTCCAGTTCCGGTAAAACTTCTCGATTGGGCCACGGAGTTCCTCTCGCCTCTGCACCACCGTCCAGCCACCCCCATTCGTTTCGAAGTCACAAAATGCCTATGGGGATGAAAATGAAATTTAAATATTGAAATGTAAGGACTGGAAGCCGGTTGCGAAATTAAGTTGCCTTTTTTCTGTGAATAACTGCGCACATTAGAGGAATCCTAAAATTCAGTTGATTAATCCAGAATATGAAGCCAGCACGGCTTATAAATTACCTTCAGAGCAGTGTCCTTATTATCTTCAAACGGATAAATTGTATAAATTCCGCTCTTTGAGATACCGGTTAATAGTTGCAGAGCGCAGCAGTCCTCTGGTTTTGTGCCTGGAAGAATATGTCATCATGACCAAATAGATTTGAAACTTACACTTAAAGTACATTGATAAACTGCATATGTTTTTGCTTAAACTAAGCACAACTATCAAATACTTAATATACTCTTTACTTTAAGATTCGAAAGATGACATGTGAGCCTCATTTAGTTTAGGGTTGAGATTTGAAATATTTCTTTTTAAAAAACGGTGTACCTCCAACTCCAATGATGCCGGAACTCACTCCTGTTGTCACATCCTCCTCAACACTACATTGACCTCCAGGCACGCCGTATGTCTGTGTAATCTCTTCGTGGCCGGTACTGGAATAATCATTATTTAACTTTTAACTACTACAATACTATATATAACAAAAATTTAAATTTGGGCGTAATATTTGAGTGAAATTATCATATTGGAATAATATGGAATGTTTACAGTTTCAGGAGCAAGTATTGAGCCCCCGGCTCGAGGTTGGCTTCACAAATGAAGTTAAGAGTATAAGTCTGCGGCAAGTCGTTCCACTTGTAGCCGTGCTTAGGCCAGATATGAACATGATTTTCCACGCCGGCAGCGTTGTCCGGCTGGCTTGGAGCCCAGTTCGTGTATCCAAACGGCTTGCCAGTAGAAAACCAAATGAATTCCCCTTCATTCCCAGCATCTGTTCCGGAAAGCCACCAACCATAATCCGACTTATCTTCTGTTGGGAAATTAAGGTAAAACACAGATTATTCTACGCTCAACGTTGGTATTTGGTCTCTATAGTCTGAAACGTCAAAAACAGTTTGGTATAGAGTGCGTCAGTGTAATATGAAGATGTACCAGAAGCGGTTTTGATTTAACAGTACGCTTTCCAGTAATTTACGTCGACAATATCAGTATTAATGCTGGGCCTACTAACCTTGCTCCAGGAACTTGACGATGTATTTTTGCTCCAAACTCGACTCAATGCTTGCTAAATGCATCCGGTGACTGATACAGAACTCCCAGGATTCTCTCCAAGTCAACTAAGGAACCAATTCTGTTATTCGAATTATTGCTCACAGTATGGCCGCTTACATGGTCCTTCGACTGTTCTTACTATTACTCTGATGCGTATAGTTAGTGCCTTGTAGGCGTATTATTTGTCGCTTAGCGTATAATCCATTCAACTATTACCTTAAGACCTGTCCCAATGTAGTAAGCCTTGCTTCCGAGTGTGCCAATTAACTTGATGACATCTGCCTGGTTGGCAAGACCTGGAGATCCTAGGCCCTTTTCGGACACAGTTGCTGCTAAGGCAATCTGAAATCGGAAGGCAAAAATATTTATTAAAAAAACACAGCAGTTCAACTTATTATTTTGGAAAACATGCTCTTTCTGTGTCTGCCGTTCTTCTCAGTCCAAATAAATGAGCTGTTTACTATGGTTGGTAAAGTGTCGTATTGCTTATCGTATATCCCAAAACAGTAGCACCTACCGAGACCGCAAAGAAGATGACCTGCAGACGTGTCAAGGCGTTCATCTCAAAATAATATAATTTCAAACAGGCAAGGCAATTAACAGGACTCGGTTGTTAACTATAAAGTGCTGGAATAAATGCATCATACTGTAAACTTTATAAAATTATTTTATCACTTATCACTGTTGACACTATGTAGTAGAAAGGCATTGGTTAATGTTGGTTCTCGATCTCGACTTTTAGATCGGGCAAAGTATAAGTTACTATAGTACAAATATACCTTTATAGTGGTAATCTGCTGACCCTATTTACTTGTCCTTTTCTTGGAACTTTATGAATAAATGATAACCTTAATTCAGGGAATCTGTCTTTCCATATGCGTCACACGCTAGGTCTACATATTAGATACATGCATACAGAAATACAGATGATTTAGTAACTTTTAGCGTGATTCCTGATTAGTAATCAGGAGATTACTACGTATAGTAATGACGTACACACAAGGCCGCCTTCATAATTGGAATTCGGAAGGGGCGCCAAAATCTGCATATGTAGCTGCCGCTTGAGACGACAAAATTTTTCAGTTTTAGAACCTAAACATTTTTTTTAACCCACAGTAAAATTGTACGGATAGCGCCGCGCGGCTGCGGTGGGCCGAAACTCACTTTGCTTAAGATGTTGATGCAGGAAGATTTCCAATCGATGAAGGCGCCCACTTTAGTGTAGACCGCTTATATCCTTTTAGTTTAATCGGATTCCTTTCATTGACGCAAAAATTCTTCCTGGTTCGTTTGTCTATTGTTTATATCTTTCTAGCGCACAAGTAAGCTCAGGGCTCAGGTTACCGAGCTTTTTCAGGAATGTAATTTTTATTTTTAAGAACAAGTGCTCTGGCGATCTCTTGCGCGTTGCAACATGGAATAACGAATCACAACAGTGAAACGAATCACAACCGTGACACAAATTACAACAGCGAAACGAATCATACAAGTGAAATGAATCGCAATTTGTTTAAAATGTATTTAAATTAATTTCTAAAAGTTTTGTTAGAGATTCATTAGGTGTACCTTGATGCATCCGAAGCCGCTGCTAGCTCAAGTTGACCTTGGGTGACACTTATGGGTCACCTAGGGGTCATGGGTACGTAGGAACATGATTTATAACACGGGTTCGCGATCGGTATCCCCTAATGATCATTTTGATGCGCCAAATGCTATTCTTTTGGCGGATATGCCCAGCGCTCTATTTTCGTGGTCAACACATTACCCCCACATGTCAATATCAAAAATACCTTCCCAGCGTAAGACCCTGCATGGTTTGGGGCATATGAATCCGATCTTAACTCAAGTTAACCTTGGGTGACCCTTGCGGGTCAGCCGGGGTCACGGATTCACCGGTAGGACGGAAAAGCGGTTTGTGACATGTATTCATGCTCCCAGGACCGTACTATCATTTTGACATGTCCCACGACAGAGTTTGGATGAGTTGACCCAGGATGACTCTTTCGAGGTCACCAAGTGACCCCCAAAGGTCAAATTCAAAAAATCGTTTCCATCGTATGACCCTGCATGGCTTGGTTCGTCCGACTCCGATGCTAACTGAAGTTGACCTTGGGTGACCCTTGCTGATCGACCGGGGTCCTGTTGTCAGCGGCAGGCTGGAAAACGCGTTTGTTTCTAATATTGCTCCAAAGGACCGTACGATCATTGGCTCAGGAATCCTGAAGGGAACTCCTACGTAGCCATCTTCACAATTTAGGACTATGGTACGGAGTTCCTGGCTTGGAGGCCCTTATGTCATTTCACCGAAACTCCGTAGTAATTTTGGACTCATTCTCAAAGGCTGATCAAAGAGGAGGGATTCTGGCACAAAACCAAAAGTCTGGATGCTCACCAAATAATATGACTCAGGTCGGGCATGGGATACGAATCTGCTCACATTCCCGTATAAACCGCCTACAAATGTGTGTCCATCATTTAAGTTTCCTGTTAATTTGGATAGTTTAGCGTATGGGCTATAGCGTATATTTTTTTGAAGCACTAATATAACGTCATTTAAGAGCGTAACAATTAATAAGCTGTGCCGATTTAAATAACGAAGCTGTAATTTTGCGTGAGTCAAAAGTGCACTATGGTCAATGCCTTAGGAAAGGTAGCAAAATCAAATTATGACAATTCAAGGACATCTTTTCCGGGCAAACCCCATTTCCATTTATTTTCCTTTATTACAACACTGCTCAAATGAATACAATCAGAATCATTGATTGGATGGAACTCTATACATACTCCATTGCTCACAGCTACCATCCTTGTTAAGGAGATTAGATGACTCTAGGTTGATAGGTGAAGTTAGCATGATGGTTATGACTGACGTATTATCCGGCCGCCTTCCTTGTTGTTCCCATCGCTTCATGGCCCGATCCACCAATATCTCGGACGGGCTGACCCAGTCCGGGCTCATCCCAGACGACATGGCCGTGAGGAGATGACTGGCCGCCTCGTTGTACTGATCAACCTGGAGTACGAGGTCCACGGCCTCCTGGGGCTCCATCATGTCCCACAACCCGTCACTCCCAAGTATGATGCAACGGCTCGTCTTGGGATCCAGCGGCTCGACAAAGGCCTGGGGCTCGGGGGACACGATGAAGACGTCCTGTTCCGGGTTATAGCTCCAGAGGTCACCGAGTGAGCGGGAGACGGCCAGGTAGGGGATGCTCTGGATGGGCGTTGAGCGCCGGATCGCCCCTTGATGGTCCGGCGGGGGTCGGTCCCAAACCACGCGCGGCACGCCTCGATAGAACACCATCCCGCCGGCAGCCTCAATCCTCGTAAGTTCCTCAACGTTTCCGGGCTTGTGGTCCGTAGTCAGCTGCCGGGCCTCCCACCGGCCCTCCTCACCGGCGTGCTCTGAGCCCAGTACAATGGCCGAGTCCCCGACATGACCCACGAAGAGTTTCCCGGCCTTGAGAATGAGCGTGCTCGCAGTGGTCCCGGAGGTGGAGGGATAGCCCGACTGTGTGAGGCCCCAACCCGGGCGCTGGGCCCACATGGCCTTCTGCGTCTTCTCGAACCCTTCTCGGATGGCGCTCAGAACAAGACGGTCCTCAGCTGAGCTAAACTTCTTGTTCTCGGTAATGTTCCCAAGTAGGTGGTTCTGAGCGAAGTCGGCTGCCATGGACCCACCGTGCCCATCGAAGAGGCCAAAGAAGGCGTGGCCGGCCCCGGGCTCATGCTCAATTCTAATGTAGTCCTCCATGTGGTCCCGGCCCCCTTGGCTAAGGCAGACTGAGACGTCGAGCTCGGCTTCCATTATACCCTTGAAGATGTGGGGCCTCCAGCTGTTGAGGTATATCTAAAGGTTTTCCAAAAATAAGGATTAGGTGAGGTCGCGGAGTGTTCAAATAGTGAGAAGCGTTGATTTAGACCAGCTGGGCGCTTCAGGTTCTTCAGACAGTGACAGGTTGTAACTATCCCATGGCCAGAACTCTGAGCCTTAAAAATGCAAAGTTTAGAAAAAGATACTCACCGAAGAATCTTCATCTTCATCCGACATCATTTTCCTTTTTCACTGAAGGCAAATGTAGGGAATCTTGTGCTCAACTCAAGATCAATCAGTTGCAGTTAGTATTCTTCTATCTACGTACGTCTCCCGACCCCGACAGAATTGGTTACTATACACTGTCACAACGTTGGCTGGTTTTACTAAACTTTCGTAACACTGAGGCCTAATGATTGGAAGGACTCGTAATTCGAGAGCAAATTCTAATGCTCGTTAGTTGACAGAGGCTGACTTTGGAGCTCAGATGGATTTTGACTCGTTTGTAGTTTGTATACAGAGATTCCGGCTTGGGCGCAGCGCAGGTCGTCAACAGAACAGACAGTCTCTTGGCATGGAGACGCCGGTGAAAGCTACCCTACACGTTCGGCATTGCAGCAATATGGAGTGGATGACCTTTAGCTATTTTTCTGATTCTGAGTACAAACTACGCAACCGGTGGCGGTGGTGTGGTTGACCTCCAGACCGATTATTATATTTGACAAGAAAAAATTTTTCCACATAGGTTTTCCAAGCAGGATTTCAGCTCAGGAACTCACAATATAGAAAAGAAGTGAGATGTATGCGTGTAAAAATTATAAGGCTTGTATTTTTAGGTCAGGGAGAAAACTGACGTTTTTATGAAAAAATATTACCGTTTTAGAAAAAAATGAGACTACATGAAGAAGCATAATAAACATGCCTGAGAATATATAAATCGGGCCGGAAAATATCCTAACCGAACTAAATGTTGCTTAATCCACCTAACTTTCAAAGTATTTTTTTCAAAAATGATTTAATATTAAAGCTGTCCCAAAAATATTTATGGTGTCCCTCTAAAATATTTAAATTTCAAACTAATGAAATTATCCGACAAAGTAATAATCGGGTCCCTCAAAAAAATAGAAATTAGGCGAAGAATTATTTAAACTTACAAATAAACAAAATAACACACAGGGCGTAATAATGGAATGTAATTAATTGATTTATATAATTCATTTGAAACAGCTGTACAGTACCGCGTATAATATACAGTGAGGTTTTTTCAAAGTGGCCTGGTCCACCGGATATAATTTGAGCAGGTCAAATAACTTCGTGCTAAATCAGGTTCATACATGTTTCAGCTAGCCCCATCCCTCCTGCACGGGGGAAAGGAGTGGGGCTACGTGAAACCTGTATCAACCTGATTTAAAATGTACAATTTACCTGTCCAGTCTTTAATGATGCGTAAGGGTGTGCTAAAGTAGAAAATTTGACTGAGGCTGATATGGATGAAAACGGAGGAGTATTTATACTCCTTGGATTCTTACAACAATTCACTTAATTTATTTGTATTCTACAAGTAACGACCTTGCCTTCGGCTAATGTCTTATACTTGCGCACGCGGCTCCACCGCTTAGCGGGCTTGGCTCTACGTTTGAAACTAATTAGAACAAATATTTTCTTTAGGAAATAAATCCATTGCGTCACTCTACAAATGGTGCGATGTTAGCAAACCATGTCAAAGTACCTGCGAACTGTTATGCTAGACGCTGCAGGTTCTTAAATGCCTTCTATTTCTATATGGTTCTTAAATCTTACCTGCAGCGTCTAGCGTCATAGTTCGTAGGTGCTTTGTTTCTGTGACTTGGCTTGCAAA
>JAQFZY010000951.1:0-19626 GCA_034696285.1 Hypogastrura burkilli
TTCATGTTAAGTCGTTGAATAAATCCATCATTTCTAATTAAAATAAACCTCAGTCAGGCTCAAGGTCTCGATTGCTTGCAACAACAAACAGTGAGGGAATTCTAGACGGGTAGTCTGGTAGTGACCTCAACACCTAACCTGACTTAATGTAATTTGTCCAAGCCTAACCTAACCTAACTTAATGTAATATGTCCGAACGTAACATAACCTAACTTAATGCAATTTGTCCAAGCGTAACGTAACCTAACTTAATGAAATATGTCCGAACGCAACCTAACCGAACTTAATCCGTACAAACGTAACCTAACCTAACTTAATCCGTACATACTTAACCTAACTTAACTTAGTCCGCACGAATGTAACCTAACCTAAGTTAATGTAATTTGCCCAAACGTAGCCTAACCTAATTTGTTGTAATTTATTCAAACGTAACCTAACCTAACTTAATGTAATTTGGCCAAACGTAACGTAACCTAACTTAATGTAATTTGTCCAAACGCAACATAACCTAACTTAATCCGTACAAACGTAACCTAACTTAACATAATTCGTACATACGTAACCTAGCCTAACTTAATGTAATTTGTCCAAACGTCACTTACCCTAACTTTAATGTAATTTGTCCAAGCGTAACCTAACTTAACTTAATGTAATTTGTCCAAACGCCACTTACCCTAACTTTAATGTAATTTGTCCAAGCTTAACCTAACCTAACTGAATGTAATATGTCCAAACTTAACCTAACCTAACTTAATCCATACAAACGAAACCTAACCTAACTTAATCCGTACAAACGTAGCCTAACCTAACTTAATCCGTACATACGTAACCTAACCTAACTTAATCCGTACAAACGTACCCTAACCTAACTTAATTCGTACATACGTAACCTAACCTAGCTTAATCCGTACAAACGTAACCTAACCTAACATGATCCGCATAAATGTGGCTGATTTCAACGCCCACTGGCCGTTTTCGAGGTTGGGACGTAACATGTCCACCAAATAATGTGACACAGGTCAGGTCCCATAGTCACCAACTTCAGAGTTTGTTGCCACCGCTAGGTTTCTTATTGCCTATTATACGGGCCAATGTCTCTATTTTCGGGCATAGCATCAGCCAGTAGTGCTCTATGGAACTGAATTTGGATTCAGAGCCCTGTCCGCCCTTCCCACATTGTCCGCGTAGCCTTAACAGCCAAGCCCTAGGAAGCATTATAGTTGACAATTGACACTCCGTCCGTAGTGCCGCGGATGGTTGATGGCTCGAAGGCCTCGACCATTATCTCTATTGGCTCAAGTTACCATTAATTTCCGAAAGGTTTCCCTCCATGCGGGGCTCCGGATTTCAACGGTGCTCCCGGAAGATTGATGCATTAGCCCGAATAAAATCACTCCGAGGCCCACCCGCCGCCACACTTCCATTACATCCCAGAGCCCTTTGCTCTCCACAATACCAGGGATACCATTTTTACCAAATACAAATACATGCGACCCACCATAGAAACTACCTATAAATCACCCCAAATTCCCAGTGCAAATACTCCGGGGAACCTCTCTGCTTCTGTTATGCTGATATATGCTATAATATGGTAAATATTTAAATATACAGCAGATTTACCAATGAACCTGCTACCCGGATAACGCCCAACAGCCGTTTAAACCAGCCACAGGCCGAAATGAGGACTTTTGGAAATTCGGGTGTAGTTCAAGCACCGTATTTCTATAACTGGAGCTATAAGAGACGAGACCAAGGAATAACCTACCCAAATGTTTGCATATCCAAGTCAGAGCCTAACCTAGTTAACCTAACCGAAATTTACATAGCCGGAAGCTATATAGCCATACTTTGGCTAAATCTCATTTAAAATTATTAAATGGCAGGCAAAGGGTAAAGTTGCACTTATTTCGCAAAAATAAGGTGTTTCTCTGTAAAAAGCTATTTTTTCCATTATGAAAAAAACAAGTCCGAGCCGAATTTCCTAAAGCACATTAATTTGGATCCCTTAAGGGCCTCCTTCTCTATAGAGAGAACAATAAGGCCAGGGCGTTAATAATTTCAGTAAAAGCTGGGAGCCGTACCCAAAAAGGAAGACAAAAAACAGAAGACGAGTTCTAATGAGAAAATGGTGGTATTATATTCAATTACTTCACGGATGTTCAAAGGAGCCTCTGAAAATCCGGACTTGTTAGGTTCTTTAAGCCTATCTAAGGTATTCCTGTTCCTCTACAATGGAATAGTATAGAACTTTGTATTGTGGTTGTGGCTTGTAGCCGATCCCAATATCATGAGATTCATCGTTTTACTCATTCCCTTATGGCCACATATCGGGTATTTATTTATTTCAACTTCTTAATTTTTGACTCTAGAGCCGTGACCTTTTGGATTTATCTCGGTCATGGGTCATACGTCAAAGAAAAAAAATGTTTTTACATATTTTAAATATTTCGGTCATAAATAAATAATAAATAATTACGTAAATATTTCAAGGGTTTCGGAGTAAATCTCATTTAAGTATTTGGGTCATTTTACGTAAATAAATTCCCGATCTATGCTTATGACTCAAACGAGATGGCTCATCCAAATACGAAGGATTTAATTACGTCAATTAGCCGGGGCCACACTTTTTTCAATTATACTAGGTCCGCCCAAAAAAACATGAGTGTTCAGGTTAAGGTAGTATGAGTCACCGTACCGTACAAAACATCCAAAGCTCTTCAGGGACTCCTTCCACGTTGAATCCACATAGATGTCTCCCGAAGACAAGTAACTGGAGGCCGGGAACTAATAGAACCCTCCGAAATCCCCTTTACAATGCTTATACTCACTCCTGCAAATACTACGAATATTTTTAATGAAGAATTAAACTTGTTTTTATTTAAAATAATAATTATTTATTAGATTATTATTGATTGGAAACCATTCTTTTCAAAAAAAACATGAAAATACAATATCAAAGTACAATTTATTTTAAAATATATTTGTAACAGTTAATGATTCAGTACATTCAAAGGATCACAAATTTATGTGAAATCTCTCACCAAATAAAGACCCTAACAAGGGTTTTTGTCACCAAATGACTTTTTCTCACCGATTAAATCAGAGTTTTCATATTAGCCATTAACTATATTTAGATTCGGTCAAATGTATAATATGTAATAAGAAAGTTGTCTAATTTATTTGGGCCTTATTTTGTCTATATTTCAAAAATATAATTTCCTGGAAACTCAATTCTTTTATAGCTGTAAAGATCGAAGTCATTTTAATCAATTTGTATAAGAAACTCTGTTCCCTGCCTCACAATAATGGAGGAATTAATTCCTAGGCTCCAAACAAGGTTCGGAGTGTCAGGGAAGTAGGAATGTGACATTGGGCCCGAAACATGGTCACGACTCCGACTTTGATTGTTGGGCCCTGAGTCCTTCAGCATGTACGTACTTGAGCCTGTCGTGCTCTTCTTGTATGGGCTTTGGCCTTCCGGTCCCACAAAAAAAGTAGGATTATTCTACGATTACAGAGGGATCGGCCCTTCAGATGGCACACATGCCATTTATCTCGGGGGAACTATAATGGGCGGCAGGCCTTTCTGGCCGGGCCCATTGTCTCCCTAACACTTCCCGGCTTCAAGTGGGCCCGCAGGTTCCCCCTAAACTGAGTCAACGCATCATTTTTCATTAGAACTAAAGGCCGGCGCGTATGTCCTCATAAAAGACCGAAATATGCACAACAAAAAGGGGAGAAATATGCAGGAAACAAAAGATGTCAAAACTTGCAGAATTATGCACAGAGACCTTAAAATTGGCTGGAATATGAACAAATATACGCAAAACTGAGAAATATGTAGAAATATGCACACAAACTGAAAAATAAGCAGAAATAGGCACAAAAACGGAAGGATCTGAGGAAATATGAGCAAAAACGACAAAATCTGCAGAAATATGAGCAAAAACGACAAAATCTGCAGAAATATGTACAAAACGGAAACATCTGCGGAAATGAGTGAAAACGTCAAAATGTACCCAAATATACACCAAATGGAAAAATATGCGGAAATACGAGCAAAAACGTCATAATGTACGGAAATATGCACAAAAACGGAAACATCTGCGGAAATATGAGGAAAAACGTCAAAATGTACAGAAATATGCACAAGAACGGACAAATCTACGGAAATATGAGGGAAAACGTGAAAATGCACATAAATATGCACAAAAACGGAAAAATCTGCGGCAGTATGAGCATAAACGTCAAGATGTGTAGAACTATGCACAAAATCGGAAACATATGCTCAATATGAACTAAAACGTCAATTTGTGCAGAAATATGCATGAATACGGAAAAATATGCAGAATCATCGATACAAAAACTTCACCATCCCTAGCTTCAGCGGTAAGAACCAGATTATTTAGTGGGGAAAATACATTTCCTACTTTTTTGCGTGTCAAAAGAGCAGGTGGCAATTTTTTTTCTACGCTCATTTTGCCTGAATTTGTAGAAAATGTAACGAAATTTACCTTACATGAAATGAAAATGATAAAATAGGATCATAGGACCGATATAGGCTCAAATATGCACTAAAATGCAAATATGCGGAAAACTATTGAATTATGCTCAAACATGCCAAATAAAATTGGGCATATGGGTGTCACCGTGACATGACCGTTGGAGATCCGCCGACTCTACTAAAAATATGCAAATATGCCCATATCCACTCTATAATTATAACACCATTTATTACTATTGCTGCCTTCAAAAATATAGACTTCTGCCAATAAGCATAAAATATTAAAAGGAGAAATACTATATTTTTGACACCATTTTTTAACGTACTACTACGGAATTTATACCATAATCATATTCCATACCTATACATCAGCCAAATTCTTTGGTCTACATCTAGCTTTGCGGATTTCTTGATTTACATACTTTATATTGGGCAAAAATGCCTTCTGTTTCGGCCGGTATTAAATACAAACTTTAAAGTTCCATTAAAAACGGATATTTTTGACATTGATAATAATAGGGATACCTTTTAGCATGGGCCCCGTACCTCTTTTAGCATAAAATATGAATTGTAGGAAATAATACGATTTTCGTTCTAATTTCAAGGCCCATCTCTCAATGCTCTTTTGAGACCTAGCAAATAAATGGCACTGAAGCGTAGCCAAATCTTGATGAGCCTAGGGACAGGTAGGGAGTCCCAAATGGAGGCTCCTTGCATAAGGCCTTTAAAATTTCCCATAAAAAGAAGGGGATATCCCTTATTTAATAAACTAGGAAATGATTCGTAATTGTGGAGGCCGAAGCCCCGTACTTACTTTCCTATTCCAAAACCTGGTCCAACTCTATAATTGGAAAACATGTGAGAAGTGATTATTATTAGTGAGGGGGCCTATTTAGTATTCAGTGGGGATGCCTGGGACCTCTAATGCATAATTTAACTTGTAGAACTGGATTGGGAAATAACTAATTCCGCCCGTCATGATTGGACTCACTTTCTTGATAGGTAGGGATTCCGATTGGTACTATTGATTCTTGAAAATCCTGATATTGAAAAAAATACTATACTGCGGATTTCAGGTGGAAATAACTAATGACATCATTTTTTACACTTAAATTGTCCCATTAAAATATCGTAAAGAATTTTGAGTGAGGAAAAATTAGCATTTCCTCGAAAATTGAGACTTGAGCACAATGCTAATATAATGAAAAACAAATATAGAAAATATAATATAGCTCGGAAGGGGAAATATCTAGAATAGGGAATAAGGTATAAATGGGCGAAATTCCAGTTGAAGGGTTCCATACTCACTTATACAAATCCGAGGCGGATTTTTAGTATGAATTAAAATAATTAGCGACGGGCATTTATTTAAAATTCAAAATAAAAATGTTTCATATGTTGAAATTTTTTTTATAAATTAATTCTTGCGATTCCAGCTTATAACTTGTACTATTATGTGTGTAAATAATTGATTTTAGTAGTCCTTGTATTGGCATGAACGAGTGTAAAAAGTTACAGTAAAACATTTCGCAAATTTCTACTTTTTTCTCTATGCCAGATATATTTTTTTTATTATTTTACTAAAGGTACATATTTTACTTAAATTTTACCCAGCAAGCATGTTTTATCCGCTTAAAAAATCCAAATAGGATTATGATAGGACTGCACCAAGTCCCTGGTTAATTCAAGTTACTGCGGCTAGACAAGGTTAGGTTATACAAAAAGAGTATTTTTTCTTTATTGCTTTCACGAAAAAATATTTTTTCCAGCATGAAACATATTTATTTTTCGTTAAGGAATAAGTACACGACACTACATTGTGTTTACTGGACAGGCCTTACTCCGATTCAAGTCCTACCGCCTCCAAATGACTTTTAGGAAACCGGCCTTATTATAGCCCGGGGCCCAAACCGCTGACTGACGTTTTAAGTAGGTCCCAATTATCTCCCTCTGGGATCTTGGGCATAGGAAACTAAGTATTCTGAAATTCTGGATAGGAAGGGTATAGGGCTCTTCACACTACAAGGATCCGTGCCGGTCCGCGTCAAAGCTAAAAGGCGGACGGCCTCCCATTGTTCTGAACTGTAAACAGGCGGAGACGGCAAGTCATGGGCCCGTTCCGGCCCTCTTATTAGCCAAACTGACGCCGGAGTCATCCTGAGATCAGCAGAATGAGTCAGTAGATGGGATCCAGGCAGGGAGCAGGTGAGGCCGGGCCGGATTCCAATGGTATATTATTTACAGCCAGGCTCAATGGAATACAGATTTCCAGGGGAATATATCCGTATTTCCGGTTTTAAAGCCATGGACCAAAGAATCTGGAGATTTATCGAATTTCGAAATCTGGAATTACTTTTGTAAAATCAGAAGGCGGCGAAAGTACAAAATGTTCTGAAGCTTGAATCCAATCCTGATTTGTGCATGAGCTAGTGCCTACGCCGTTAAATGCTATGCTTAGCTCACTTACAGTAGCAAAATGCGTAGGAAATTAAAAAAAATGTCACTATTGCTATTTAGTAAAGCTTAGGCTGACTTTCAGTTGTTTAGACTGCAAAGTAATTCATTTAGCAAGGTAGTTTTCGGAATTAATCTAAAGCGCGGCTATGAGGAATGAGATAGTCCCAGAACAGCAGTGGAAGGATTATATTCAACGACGCTTTTCCCAAGTTTCTTCATGTTGTAAAGTATAGTTTTTATATCTGTAGATTTGACTTCATTTTGTTAAACCTTATGAAATGTCTCACCTTTCAAGGAGTTTTACTTATCAATTTTCTTTATAAAAGTGCTCCTTATAGACACAGTGTAAAAGTACCTACGTGTGAATGCTAGCACGATTGATGACTCGAGCGTATTAAGTCCTCAGATAATACACAGTCGCAGAACTTAACTTCGTGGATTATTCAGGTCAACCTTCTTCTCTTTGTCAAAGTAAAGGAAGGCCTGCAAAAAGAATGATTAGTAATGTTTTTGACAGGAAAATGTCCACATTTTCGTATTTCTAAACATTGTAAGAGTCCTTACAATGTTGAATAGCGCACCGAGGCAAACGGCCTTCATGCGAGCACCCAGCACCTTGGGAAAGCTGACTCCATAGCGGGACTCGCCTGGAATGCCCCCATTATCCAACCCGCTCTCAAATCTCTTGAGTACGCCAAAAATGTAATCGAACTCCGGTGTATACATGTCAAATTGGGCCGGGCGGCAGCTGGAGCAATTGCTGCACTGTCCCTCACACGAGCCAATCAGGACCAGGACGAGCTGGTCCATCTTGTTGAGAATATGGAATGTAGGAGTGCAGCACGTACAAACCTGGACCGCAGACCCCAAGTCTTCATCTGTGGTTGTTGCATGGACCCGGACAACCTGGTTTAACAGTAGAACAGAGGTCAGCAATATTAGGAGGATGTAGGGAGGTCATAAACGAAGCTGGACGTATTTTCTTGCTGCCTTACAGAGTCGGGAAGGCTAGCAATTAAAAGTAAGGCAGGAAAGGATGGAATTTAAAGGAAAGCATAGAAGTTAAAAAAAAGCGGTAAGGCATGAAGCCAAAGAAATGAAGGGAAATCGGTAAGGCGGAAAGGCAAGGGATTGACTGCAATGCAGGAAGGAAATAATTGTAAATTAAAGTACTGCAAGAATAGTAAATAAAGGAAGGAAGAGGCAGGAAGGCATTAAGTTTAAATATAGTATATAGTCATAAAAGCAGGAAGGTAAGAAGTCTAATAAAATAAATGCAGTAAGGCAGGAAGGCAATATTAGTGGCCAGCTGTGTTCATACGGCTACATAGTACATAGTTGTGCCATTTCTTACACTCCCGCGACAACCTCCACACCAGAAAATGGAGCAATTGCACTTCCGTATACACGTGATGACAGTATTCCCAGTTTGGTTCTGCAGTTCAATCTTAAATGGACGTTGATTCGAGAACACATTGCGGCTGCAACGGCGTTCCTTTTCCTCCCCAGCAAAGAGGCGCTCATCGAGTTGATTTGTAATGGAGTAATTTTTCGTAGCCTTAAGCTGGTTGTTGGCTAAAGTCGGTATTTTTGTGGTAGCAGTAAATACAATCCATTCATAAATTATTCAACCAGAAAATGCATGCCCTAAGTCACGTTAGGCGCACTCTGTACCTTTTCGAATAAATTCAAGGTTTAAGTACCTATTATGCACGAACGGCACGAAGTATTACGAGAACCATTTAAATGAGCTAAATAATTGAGTGTTCGCCAACAAAGTACTGTAAATCAGTTCTCTACTCTAACCAATTGAAATTGGACGAATAATTATAGACACGCCCAAATGTAAATAATACGTTTATTAGGTATGAGCACTGCACCTATAATTTTATTTATTCCTGCTGTGAAGTGACAGTGGCCCGATTTATATTTGTGTAATTCGACTATATTTTTCGGGATGCATTACGTATTACGTAAAAGCATACCTCGGCTTCAACTCATTCCTTTGATTTTCTGATGAAAACATCCAACTATGTTTAATTTACTCTATTTTTAAAGGAGTTGAAGTTAATATGAGTACAAATTAATTACAATATATGAAGCCCTTGTACCTTCCCGTTTCTAGTGTAATAATTACGAACCGTAGACACGATCCTAACCTGAACCTGAAGCTCTCTTCTAAAAATTCCAAGGACCAATTCCGTTTAGGATGAATTATGAGATCCATTACTGGGCCATAATGAAGCTTACGGGGGCAAAAAGCTCGCGTGAATGGAAGTGATAAGTACGAACCGTAGTGTCTCGACTCAGCGCCGGGGATGTTTATTTAATTTTGGGTCCCTCTTGTGAGGCCCTGTTCAAAAAGAAAATATTCTTCAAAAAATATAATGATTCTTAAAATATCGTGAAATTCTGTACATATTTATTGTCCTAAGTCACCAGCTATAGTGATTCATTACCAAACGCATAAATTGAACCCTTTTATACAGGGAATAGTTTGGTCAAAATCCCACATTTAATGTATCATCTTTTTACGCCACACAAAGTTTCCGGTACATTTATATAAATGAAGGCGTTTATTTCTAAAAATATATGTACCTATAGTATTATCCAGATTCCTTTAATAAACGATCCGTGGCTTAGGCATTTTTAGAAATAACTCCACCCTCCCTCGAATGAGCGCCCCACTTATACAAATTTGACGGAAAGGTTTTGTGCTGAAATAAGATTATAAATTCCATTTCGGATTTCGACGAATCAATACTAGTATACAGTGTTCAATTTATGTGTTTGGCAGTAAATCATGATATACTTAGTTACTGAAAACAATAAATGTATATATATATTTTTTTTACATGGGCGTGTGCAGCTTTGAATTTCTAGAAAGTGCCGGAAATGGAATTTTCTTATGAGATTTGAGAAGAATTAATACTAACATAAAACTAGCGGCGTAGGCGACAAAATTAGCGATTTAGTAATACTATTTCCTTCGTGTCCGACATTTCGGGGAAGGGGGGGGGGCCCTGATCCTGGAAACGCCCATGCATATCTGTGCACCAACAATGTGCGGGTTGGTCAATTAATACCATGTATACGAGGTTCAATGTATCAACTATCTGGCAGTAAATATTAATATTCAGAGATTAAAACCAATAAAAAAACAAACAGAACCACACGATATTTACTGATAAAAGTATAATAAAGAGAAAATTGTACAGCCTGTTTAAAGCAAGTTTTACGAATAAACGGGTCCCCCACCAAAAGTCCAAAATTAAATTAATGCCCCCGTCGTTTAATCGAAATAATACGGTAAGTGAGCCAGGGGGCACTTATTAGGAGGGAGGCCTTTAATGGATATAATACGGTAAAGGAGGGGGGCGCTTATTAGAAAGGAGACTCTGAATGGATATAATACGGTACCCTTGCTCCCCGGGTCTACTTATGGACGGGCCAGGAATTATTAGCGGGGCAGCCTTATTTGAGCCTGTGCCGAGTGGCGGCGGGACAAATGCTGTTGTGGACCCAGCATGGGGCCGGATCCATTTGATGAGGCCCAGCTCACCTTCCTTCCCTCCATATAGTAAGTATGTCGTACTGAAACAGCAGGCGGGTGTACTTGAGACTCTCTAAATAGAGAGCCTTTTGGTCCAACTACCTCCTCGCATATGAATAATGGAGAGATGGAGGTTCAAGTAGTTGTCCTCATCTCAAAAATCCCCGGTCGGCGTCCTTTTGTAATCCCAAATGGCAAGTGGTTACGGAACCCGGTTACAAAGGAAGGGCTGAGACTATGGAAACTTAACGGGAGGCTTCAGAAACTTCAAAGTGGCTTAGGGTCCGGAAATCAGGAGTGAGTGGTGGGCAGATCTACATGGATCCTATTATTAGGAGGACCAATGGGGCAGGGGTAGTGACAGATTTAATGTAGATCCTGCCCAAAAATATAGATTTTAGGAAAGACAAAAGGAAAAAAATGAGGAAATCCTACGGGATTTACAGCAGATTCATATCCTATACCCGATGCCATCTTCTGCAATTAAGGAGCAGCTTAGCCTAAGCGACTACCCTAGACCCTAGATTATATTTATTATTAGTAAATAAGTTAATGTCAATATACATATCATAGCGATTTATACCAATTTTACTCGATAGAAAACTCTACAATCATAATTTAATTGGAGCAATAAGGCTTCGAGACTAGAAAATCGCGCATGGGTCAGCACGCGCCTTGGAGTCTATAGTCTATACCAGAGATGCTATGACGAATTATGTAGATTGATATGCAGAAGTTACAATTTTCAAACAACCAACAACGATTTTTTTTATATCAAACATTAAACAATGACAAAGTGATTAACAACATTCGTAGAATAAACATTTCTTAGAAAAAACAGAAGCCATAATTTTGTGACATAGCAAATGATCAAATTGAATCGCCTTTTGATTAAACGGAACCTAGTTCCAGGTTAAGATATAAAAGGACTACAAAACGTTACGGGAATAAACAATAATCTAACGTATGAAAAGTGAAGAATGAGAGTGACGAGTGACTAGTGAAGAGGACGGAGATGGGTTTCTTTATCATTCAGTCAGTAGTAGTAGTGTCATCGGAGGCGTCGAACATACTTTGCAGGTTCTTAGTGAAACTTGGCGTTCCTAGAGACTTCCGTAGAACAGCCTTACGCAAGCTCTCACCTCGTGATCCCCTGAACCAATAAAGAGCGAGCATTGAAATCCATCCTCCAACAGTAAATTAGGAGTTGAATATTCTGAAGGAAAACTTACGAGGTCTTGAGGCCAGTTCGGAGAACTGGCGTGGAGACAGTGATTGGAGTGGAACTCCGACCAGGGGCAAAGGATTCATCTGATTAAAGAGAAGATTACATGATACAACATTATTTATAGACTACATGTATGATCTTAACTCCCATTTCAGATTTTAAATAGGCTTACCACCGGATGAGAACGAGCTATTGCTGAGTTCCACTTCAGGGACGCAGAAGGATTCCGTCAGCCGCAATGAATAATCCTGTTCTTCCTCCTCGGTGATCAAGTCCAAGGCTAAGGAACATCTCACATTATTTAAAGCTTCAAAGCATTAAATTTAGTCATGGGAGCAGATACTTACGGAGTGACATCAGACGTCGCTTAACTTCCTCCCTCACAACTGGGATACGGAGCAGTTGGTCAACTTCGGGCCGAGCTGCCGGAGCAGGAGCGAGCATTGCCTTGACCACTGCAACTAAAGACTGTGGCAACACTGTGTCAACCAAAGAGGGAAACGTTTCCATTAGTCCTGCTATATAATTCTAAAAAGTATACATTTGGGCCGAAACTAAACTATGGAATGAGCACGGAGAATAGCTCAGGTCAGATATGGAACTTGAAGCAGCTGTGAAACTCTTGTAAAAGTAACCCACCTCAAACTTTGGGTCAAGCTTTACTCATTTGAATATTTCTTGGGCTTTAGTCCATATCTTTTAGTACTATGGCTAAATTGAGGCGGAGCTCGTAGCGGTGGCAAAGTACTTACATTCGTTACAGGGATCTGGCAAGTCCCCTCCGGCCCTCAGTTGCTGGTACAAGTCTCCACCCTTCGGCACGTCAACATTACAAGCAACCTCAATCATTGTGATTCCCAGGCTGAAGACGTCAGACTTTGTGCTAACAAATCCGTTCAACATTTCCGGTGCCATATACCTGGAATCACCGTCCGTGTACTCATCAACCTCGCCCTAGAATCAATATTACACAGATTCACTCCTTCTACTTTCCTAACATGCAAAATATATTATGCATACCTTATGCTTGATACGAATGGCGATCCCGAAGTCTCCCAGCTTGTAAAGAGGTGGAACATCTCTTGAAATGAAAATATTATCAGGCTTGACGTCCATGTGGATTATGCCATTCTGATGAATGTGGTTGAGGGCAAACAAAATATCGACGAACATATCCCAGCTCTGTTCAGAATGTCAAATAAAGGAGGCACGTTAGTTAGCCCAAATAGCATGGCATATGAACCTTTATGAAATATCACTCGCAAACTGTAAGTAAGTATCCTGCCTTCCAGAATACTCACCGCAACTTCTGTAAGCTCGATATCCTCTAGTTCCTGAGCCATAGAGTTCCGACAGAGCTCCATTTGAAGATACAAAAAGCCAAGCTCCTCCCAAGCCCGTTCTAGAGTCACCAGGTTCCGATGGAACGGAATGGTGACCATCCGGTCTACTTCTCGAATTTTTCTGGCCCTGATACCAAACAGAGAATCCCATTATTATATTACTGGCTAAATGATAGAACCAGGCTTAGTGACTACTAAGCATTCCGAACTCACCGATCCGCTTGGTTACAATACATCTTCTTTGACTTCTTTACAGCACACTCTTTATCCCCATCGATAGGGCTCTTGGCCCTGTAGACGACCCCAAAGGAGCCCGACCCAAGACTTTCCAAGACTTGGAAGTGTTTGCTGAAAATTGATTCCCCACTACTCCCTGAGGACTTGGTGCAATTGAATGAGTTATCGAACTCCGCCGAGTTCCCCGTGCTGTTTCGAGAATATAGAAGCTCTGGAGGAGCCGTCCAAGGCTTCTTGGACCTAACAGGTGCTGGAGGACAGCAGGGCTTACTTTCCTTCTCGCGGTCCTATTGTGCCAAAAGATACAATTAGGATACATGTGACAGCTTAGACGCAGACTGCAGAACGTACTCTACGTGCCTTGAGTCTGAACGCTGGACTTTGAAACCGTTAATTATATATTATATATATTACCTTCTTTAGGACCAACATTAAAGGCTCTTCACGAATCGGCATATAGACACCGGTCCATCGCATAAGTTTCTCCCCTACTGAGGATGGACTGTCCATACGATTCATCTTGTCAAAACCTAAATTGTTGACCTGCCAATTCTTGAAATGATATGCCTGAACCTCCCTTCTTTGTTTGTCTCTACTTGGTGACAATAATCCCGACGAGGACGTTAGCTGTAAAAACATAATAACCGTCAAAGTTGAAATGACTACTACTGATTGCAATTGGTAATGGAAATCTCTTTTGGGACTTGGCACGCTCCCACACAACACACATTCATCCTCTGCCTGCCATAATACATAAGGAGTGAGTGAGTCTGGATTGACAATGTACCCACCGCCAAAACCCACGGCCCACTCACACACGGCTCACCACAGAAATTGGCATATGCGAAAAAGGCTGTGCAAAACTTGAACCGGGCCAACTTGTTCCCGGGAAACTGACTCTGCTGTCTATGTGCCAGCTTGTGCTGGCTCTGTGCCAGGTTGTGCGGGCTCTATGCCAGCTTGTGCTGGACGCCATCTTTCCTCCTTCCCCCTTTTTAATCTACAATAAAGAATGAGCCGTGGAAGGTCAACCAGGTTAACCCCTTACCTGATTTTTGGATTTTTGGGTACTCGAACCTCCGATGTATGACTGGTTTGGAAATTAAGTGTTAGGGAGACCGAAAAGAGTAGAAAAGAAAATATTTACAAAAGGTTCCCTAACTGACTCCGTCCTCTTCCCTCGACGTCTCGCTCACTTCTGAAGTTCAGTGCACTACTTTTACTGTGACGACGACGACGACGACTTAGGACGGACCGACAGAGTAGTTCCTGCATCTCCCGCTAAATGGCGTATCTGCCTCAATGTCAACTAATGACTGTGACTAAGGCAGGAATATACTGGAGGGAAGGGCGAACAATACTTGACTTTCATATAAGGCTCCAAAAAATATATTTAGATTTGAACGAAAATGTAGATGTTAGCCAGAAAATTATGGATTGGGCCCGAAAAAGTTAAATTAACCTAATACTTACTAATACGTTGGAACGGAACTTTAAGTGCTTAGCAGTTACAACTAGTTATAGTGTTATAGCTGTCGACGTCGTCCGGCCATTACGGTTAAATGATAAACAATGCAAAATATTGGATTTTCATACCAGGCTAATGCTTAAATAATGTGCGGTTTGTATTAGAGTATAACTACAGTTTGTTCGATGAATCATTAGCATTCCCACATGAGGCGCCCCTACGTTTTCACTGACAAATAACAACGCAGTACTGTTGGGGTCAACATGCGGCGTAGGAGGAGAAAAATTTCCATTTTTCCACTTCAAAATTAGCGTTCTTGAAGCTATTTTTGGATACAATTAATGAGAAGTCCAGGAGGGAGAGCTGCATTTCAACATCACCGCCAAGTTCACATTAATTTTAATATATGACATACACAATATATGATAGTGCCTTTCGAAACCTGGAAGGTCAACCCTGGCATGCGCGCTTATAAAGGATATAAGCAACATTTACTGGCACAAGTATAACTGCTATAAGTATTTAAGTAAGTAATACTTTTATTTCACTTCTGATCTTCACCAGCTGGTAAATAGAATAATGGAAAGAAAGGAATAGGTATTAGATAAGAACACGTATGATTAGAAGAAAAGAGATGTGTAGAATTAATTTAAAAAATGTAAGAACTGTAATTATAGGAAAAGTTGAAAGGGCTGTAAGTTGTTCAAAGTGGATTCCATAGTCAGCATCTTCATTGGTTAGAATCTTCCTCTTTCGACATACTTTTAACTTCATCGCTGCCTTTCTTCACCTGTTGATCCTGTAAAGAGAAATTACATATTATGCGTTAAGTGGTGCTTTAGCAAAGGGTACTGGCTCAGGCCTACGGTTCAAGCATTCGTGATTGGTACTAAGGGTGATTCGAGAGTGATCGGTACTAAGTCTGGAAGATCCCAAAAATCATTGAGCCGTTGAGGAGGGACTTCGAATGGTCTTCCGTCCTCTTATTGACAAGGAGCTCCCAAATGAGAGGAGGGAGAACCATTTGCAGGTAAATTCAAAATTGACTAAACACCCGCCATTATGAGTAACGGTCTCACTAAAACTCCACACTCTCCGCGCCCGGAGTATTTCATTATTATTTCGCGTATTGAAAGTAGTCATTATTAAACAATTAACAAGATATACGCACTACGCCCGCGACTTTTTTCATACTAGTACTTACTTGGGTTGTCTGGTGGGGCAGGTGGAATGGCCTGAGTAACTCCGGACCTTCCGTTATCTCCAGTCGTTGAGACCGCTGCGCGGGACTGCGACTCCGTAGATGCAGACGTTCCGGCGTCTCCACTCCCGCCAGTACCGGCTCTATGCCCCCCAGTTAGTCCATTACCTCCTGAAACTCCGGCCGAACGTCTGTTCCTAGACCAGGCCACCGGAACCAGGTCCGGCTTTGACTCCTCATTTTTCCAACGTGTCATGTTACTGAAAAGTACAAAATGGTTAAAACTGATGTCCACCCTGAGTCCTCTATTTTCCAATTAGGATTAGGTTCAGAATTTACGCGTCCACTCATTTATCAATTTCTTATTACATTGTGTTAAATCCGGAGGTGGAAGGTCAGAAGTCAAGGTCCGCTTTAAATGCTTATGACTCTAGAACCGCTGGATCCTGGACCGACTTAAAAACGGCTATCAGTTATCACTATTCAATTTCTCAAAATGGTGCCATACATATGCTGTGATATTAAATAATACAACTCAAAGGTTAGGGTCAAGGGTTAGTTAACTGGAAAATCAACGCATCAACATTTAAATGTCTTCTCTTAATCGATTTCTCAATTTTATAATAGTATGGTGTTAAAAAAGGTCAAAGGTTCAGGGCTAACCGGCTTGGGTCCTCAATGATCTCTGACCTTGAATCCAAACATATATATTGTATACCTACATAGTAGTATGCAACGGAGCCCAAAGCCAAAGAGCGCATTTACAACTGTACGTGAAGGGAAACCATGGCTAACGGACAAATCGTATTTTTTTTCTAAAATGAATTTGGTATTCAGATACTACAACTTACATGTCCAGAACCAGCTGAGTCTCCTCGACCTAACTGGATCAAGATTTGTGACCTAATTAGGATAATTTTACTTCGAAATGAACAAAAGTTTGACCTTGTCCTACTTCAGCAGATCCGGAATCCTCTCCAGAGAAGTTGGGATTCGTGTGGTTCTGGCATGGATTCACCAAAGTGCCCGACAAACTCCGATCCTTCGGGTACACCACACCCCACACACCTTTGAAGGAATGGTTACAGGTACAAGGTCAGAGGTCAAGTATGAGGGACTCAACCTTGCTATTGCAGACTCAATTCATGAAACCCACAAATTGGCCTATTGATTGGGAAAAAGTCTAAAAATTTGGTGGCAGTCCGGGGAAGATTTAGGTATTCAGGCTGGTAGGGATTGATATGGCCAACACCAAGTTTTAGCCTTGGGATTCACGGCCCAGCATATTTCAAACATATGAACATACATATATATAGCAGAGAAAGCAAAAACCCGGGTTTTATTTTTTAACTCATGGGTTATTGGGTTTTATCGGGTTTTATCGGGTTTAACCCAGTTTCTTACAATCACGTGAAACAAATTTGTCATATTATTAACATGAAATATCAAATGAATATTTCAGTGCTTATGGAGACATGCAAATTGCGTTGGAATAGATTTGAACTCTAGGTCAATTTTATACAATTTTCCACTTATCGCCTTGTTGTACCTTAAGAAAGCACAACTAATCTCTTCATATCTGCAACACGCAACACTACTAAATATAATTATATATGTCTTTAGATACACGTAAATTAGTATAATGTAACAGCAAACCTCAAAATGGCTTCCAGTAATCCACTTTTGGATTTTTTAATAGTAGTTTAGTGCTAACGGAATTCACTTCAAGGACAAAAGTTCAAGGCTAACCGGGTTCAAGTGCAAGTTATTAATAAATGAACCACTTGATATATTATAAACTCAAAAACAGTTTTCACAATGATTTGCTAATGGCGCTGTGCTTAATACGGCGGGTTGACGTCATAATTTCTGTGATCTCTGATGTCACACAATGTCACACTCCACTATTTGACTATGCCAGTTACAACGGTTTATTCTTTCGTTAGTGCGATATACTATCAATATGAATTAATGTTATGTGACTACAAAGTGTAGAAATTGATATCGTTACCAGCGCGTCATCAAAACCTAAAAAGAAAATGCACTAGAAAGATAGAAACAAGCTTAACCGAACCAAAGTGTAATTTTTGCGTCGCATTTCAGGTCCTCCTTGCCTACTTTGACATGAATTGATACAGGCACCTGCTGTAAATAGTATACTTAAACCGTGAAGGACCTTCGTGGACACAAAAATTACACTTCGGTTCGGTTAAGCTTGTTTCTATCTTTCAAGTGCACTTCTAAGCTCAGGGTAGTCTTGCACTTTTTGTACTTTGTAGTGCATTTTTTTTTTATTTTTATGAATTTTTTATTGCATTTTTTTAGAACACAAAATAGTAGTAATTAGTTACAGCCACGTAATACTAGCACAATTCGAGTTTGCAAATATATATTATGTTGCCATGACGTTTTGCACCCCTTGACAATAGGTACTTGACAATTCCCTATGAAATCGTGCGTTAGGCACAGGTCACGGTTGTTATTTTACGAAAGGTCACGTATCTCGGGATCCCTTTGATCTACAGAGGTCATATTATGCTTGTTTGATAGCTAATTGCATGGGGATAGATAATTTCAGTATGAGAGAGAGTGGGATTACCAGGAAGATTGCCAAAAAACGAAACTGCGCATAAAATATCTTTTTAAGGGTCATTTAGATGGAATATAAAGTTTTGAGAATGAAAAGTACAAGGAGCCCTTGCTCCGATTAATTTTTCTGCTTTTACTTTTCGTCTACGTTGAGCCGTTCGATTACAATCGTTGGTTGAGGAATTTTAGGGGTAGTGTAAATGCATACCGTACGGGATGTATCTTTTCCTTAATTTCTTTATTTACGCATTCTCTGTTGTCAAGGAGAAAAGATACGCATCCTCTCATAGAAAAAAATAAAACCCGATAAAACCCAAAATCAGTGAATAAAACCCATGGGTTTTACCCGGGTAAAACCCAGTGGGTAAAACCCACTTGGTTTTATTTCCATTCCTGATATATAGTGCCCGGGGAGGACGTGTAAATGAAGAAAAGTACCAATACTCTTATTCAAGTAGGACCTAAGGGAGTATATAATTAAGAGACATCAGTAGCACGGGAAAGTTTAGGACAATAAAACAATTTTCACCTAGTATGCTGGAATGAATCTGGAACAGTGCTTTGCGCTGCTGGACTACCTAATTTAATGTACAATTAATATTGAGCCAAAGACGTCAAATGAAAATTAACGAAATAATTATTAATATGTTAAAAGAGAAGTCTAAGGCGCCTAGAAGTAATACAATTTATTGTAATGCTACATCCTATAGCCGGTGGTGGTGCCGGAGAGTCTTTACGGTTAAGTGGAATAAAACGCTAAATATTGGAATTTTGAGGCCAGGCAAATCCACAAATGAAGACTGTAGGAGGAGTCCATGGGAAAGCAAAATTCGAAAAAAATGACATATGTTTTTTTTTTTTTTACAATAAACGCTTTTTTTTAAAGAAAAATGGCTCTATCCGCTTTTCAAAAAAAAAATCATATGAATATATATGAATTTTCGAAAATCTGCAGTTTTAATTGAAAAGATTTTACTGTTGAGTAAATAATGTGTTAGGAAGAATTCTGCCAACCTCAAACCTTTCATATTGTGACAAAGATAATT